>JAJGOT010000223.1:230000-330000 GCA_022457155.1 Cladopsammia gracilis | reverse complement strand
TGATCGGTACCGTGGAGGTGATATTCACACCATCTCTTTCAAATATTTTACTCTCACTGACCTGAAACCACAAAATAAATAACAAAAACAATAACACAAAAAACTAATCAATCTTACAATGTAAGTGAGTTTCTTTATTTGTAAATGATGGGCATATAAATTTAACTACTAGTAGTAATCACAGATTAAAAGAGTGCATTTGACATGTTTGTTAACAGCTGAAAGAAGTAGTATAGATGTTGATTTATGCCCCGCTAAATGGTTTTATTCACCCTTAGCTGCCACTTAAGAGTGTAATCAACTTGCAAACATTTTGGTTGCAGATGCAGAAGAAACAGCGTGACAGCTGCGTACACCCTATCTTTGTTGGACATTTTGAGGCTTTTAGCAATGAAGGAACACCGAAGACGAACGAATTCAAAGCCAAAGAAAAGAGCCTGTAAACAAGCGGCCATCTTGGTTATCCTTAGTAACCAGGCTACATAAAAACATGTGCTCAAGAAATATGCATGGTCAGAAAACGGTTAAGATTATGAGTAAAAAGAAACAGAAATTTGCGGAAACCAGGTTAATTTACGAAATCCAGAGATGCTCGGGAAACTTAGAACTCAAATTTCTCCTCGGCTGGCAAATTGTACTCGTCCCGTCGGACAAGTGCTTTTGGAAATCCACTCGTCCGAGATCAAGAAGTATATGTACTCGTCTCAGAAGCTTTTAGCAATGAAGGAACACCGAAGACGAACGAATTCGAAGCCAAAGAAAAGAGCCTGTAAACAAGTGGCCATCTTGGTTATCCTTAGTAACCAGGCTACATAAAAACATGTGCTCAAGAAATATGCATGGTCAGAAAACGGTTAAGATTATGAGTAAAAAGAAACAGAAATTCGCGGAAACCAGGTTAATTTACGAAACCCAGAGATGCTCGGGAAACTTAGAACTCAAATTTCTCCTCGGCTGGCAAATTGTACTCGTCCCGTCGGACAAGTGCTTTTGGAAATCCACTCGTCCGAGATCAAGAAGTATATGTACTCGTCTCAGACGAGCGGAAGTTTTTTGCCCTGACAGCGAGCAAAAATTGGATCCAAACAGAAAAGAAATTTCATTTCACTTTCCATATGATAAAAAGCAGTCAATTCCCAACTTTTCTCGGATGTTAAATAGCATAAAGTTGCTTTTATACGCGCTACATTAAGAGTCCTTCTCTGACCGATGGCAAGCATAACACTTTGTGACATTGCAGCCACAAGTAGGTTCCAGTCTTTGACCAAAGTGCACAATAGAGGTGCGTGTTATTGCAAGTGACATAATTCAAGATGGCACTGAAAAGGTACACGAACGACGAAAAAGATCGCCACTTGGTATCACAGGACACCCAAGATTAAGATGCCTTCTCCTAACGTTGAATGATAAATGAATAATGCTGCAGTGTCATCTCCAAGAACAAGTTTAACAGTGAAAATACACAACTTTACACGCAAACGAGTTTTTATAGATGCTTCATTTAAATAACTTCCTAACTGAGACACTAAAACATAACTTAAAAGACACCTACTAGACTGTTCACAATACATGTACTGTACCTTATTTTCTTTTGTGTTGGCTGATTTGGATTAACGACCCTCTAACTCACAAGAGTGCCAACAATCAAAATTCAAGAAAAATTCACAAATTTCACTTTACGAAATATTGACAAATGTCAAATGAATGACAAGGTACATGTAACTGTTATCTGGGGAGGGTAAAAACTGCTAGGAGTAAAGGTCAAGAACAAGCAGCAAAAAAAAAAAAAAAAAAAACAACCCACCCCACTCCCTGTTCTCTTAACAGTCTTGTAATTCAAAAAAGCATTTGAGATATTATTAAACTGTGCCAGCACACAGAACAATTCATAGTACATGCACTATCATCTGTTAGTATTTAACAGTTTCAGAACCCATAAAATCATAATAAATTATTAACAAACCCTGAATGTAACAAACAGTTCCCCAGCCTCCACAGGTACTCTCACTGTCTGGCCATCCTCGACTCCTGTAGGGTTTTAAAAATACATATTCGTATTCAAAATGTCCATTAACAGTATTTTGCAAAAAGTACACTGTAGCCACACAAAATTGGTTTGTGGTGTTGTCAATGTTTTGTTTTACAATCAAACTAGCCAGGGCTCAAAAAAACATAATAGTTGGGGATAATGCCCAGCCGCTAAACAGTGTTAAGTGTCCCTCTTCTGTGAACCTGGCCATTTGTGGTTTTATCTTTTGTTCTTCACCAAGGCAATAGAGAAAATTACTTAGGTATCTTTCGAAATTGCAAATGAGATAAACAATTACAGATGTCACAGTTTGCACTGCTGTCCACAATACCTGCTGGAACAGGGATGGTAATGCTTTTGGTTTCATTGACTCTTCCTTTTCCACAGCATTTTTTACAGGGTGTGCTAATAATATGACCTTGTCCACCACATCGCCGGCAAGTTGATCTCATGTGAAAGAATCCAGTGTTCACTGTTTCCTGTACAAGGCATAAGAATCAACATGGCTAAACTTAGTAACAAGATAAGGCACAATGCACGTTGTCGAGTTATACAGTTGTAAGCATGTTTCTTGATTTTTTTGTTGACATTCCCTAGTGCTTATAGAACTCAACAATGCATGATGTAAGTTTACTATTTCCCTCATAAAATGTCTACATTGTGTGTACATCCTAACTCAATAAAGCATGCGCATAATGTAAGGTTAGAGTGCTTTATTGAGTTACATGGATAATGAATGTAATTTGACCAATCATAGACATAGTGCAAGCATTTTTTTAAGCATTTTATAAAAAGACATATTTAAAGGGGCTACATGTATGTCACCATTTTTTTAGTGTTACTTTAAAAAGCCAAAATACATCTTTATATCAGTGAAACTCCAAAAATAAGGATCCAGTTTTGTTTAAAATTATTCTACCAGTGCTCTAAGAGTAAAAATAAGTGTCTTGGGCTGCAGATGGCCAGGATGGAAATGGATTGCATCTTGAAAAAATTGGGGTTATTTCTTTATGTCTTGGAAAACTCACTAAAAATCTGATGATAGTCTATTGTCTCTTTGAAAATTCACTCAATGTCTTCATTTTAGTGTTCTATAAGCATTTCATGCACGACAAAGGCACTTAGTTTAAATTTGGGGCAGTTTTGACCCAAAAACCTCAAAATCACCATGACATACATGTAGCTCCTTTAAGAGAAACAGTTCACCTCTCCAGTGCCTTTGCATGTGGAGCATGTAGAATGAGTTGTTCCAGGCTCTGCTCGTTTGCCATCACACCGGTCACATATCACTTGTGTCCTTGCTGTTATGTCTTTGTTGACACCTTTAGCTGCTTCCATGAAAGACAGGTTTAAAACATGCTGAAAAAAAAGGCCCAGTGAAGTACATGTATGTTTTGAATACCAATGTAGCTTAGTCATCAAATAGAGAAATATACACTGCAAGTATACACTTCAGTTAAAATGCCTTGTTACACATCAGTTCTTTACTGTATTGTTAATTCTCAACTGTGATATCTACAAATGTACAAGTGTTTTTCCATCCATGATACAGAACACAAGACATTGTCACGGTAATATAACAATTTTTTGGCAGCTCCCAGTGCATAGGTTTTTGTGACTGAAAAGTGCAAATTTGCCATCTTGTGCCATACTGTATGGCACCTTAGAAGTGAGAGGGTCAAGACAACTCTGAAATGGCCTAACACAAATGTTCTTTTAAGCTCCCCCCCCCCCCCCTTAATAATAATAGAGAAGGGGGGAGGCTTATTTAAAACTTGAAGATGGACGTGTTTTTCCAGGCATTATAGTGTGATATGCAAGTCAAAAACAATCATTGATATACTGAAAACAGAACTTGATAAGAAAGAATATTGCAACTGTCCGATATGAAATTGGCAGATGGAAATGTTGAGTTCAAGAATCTAATTTCCATGTATTGCGATTCAAACCCGACCAACGTGTAAGTGGATGTGTCTTTTGTGGTTTTGTGGGGGAATGGGTGTGTGTGTGTGTGGGGGGGGGGGGGAGGGGGGGAAGGCTTAATAGAGTGTTTGTGGTACATGTATTTACAAAACTGTATTTTGGTGTATACCTGTTGTACTTGACCAAAATCTTCAAAACCTCCACTGCTGGTCCTGAACCCAAAAGGACTGTCCCGTCCACCAAAGAAAGATTTTAAGATATCTTCTGGATCTACACCTTGTCCAAATGGACTACCAGCACCAAATGGGCTACCACCTACAGAATTACATGTAAAATAAACAACAATGTTCAACAACCTGACTTTACATTGTATTTAGAAAATGAACAGTTTTAACGATATTTGCCACATGACTGATTGAGGTGGGGGCAAAATTAATTAACATTTAAATACCAAGTAATTCTTTACCCTAGCTACATCATGGCATACACTATACAGTCTGGGAAACTTGAAAATATTGCACATTTGAAGCATTACTTTTTGCTCAGCCATGCAAGTAATTCTTAACAGTGACACCCTTTGCTAGTATATAACAGGTCCACATTCCAATGTCAACACAAAATGTGAAAACCTGTGCACAGAACATCTGGTTAACCCTTTTAGTTTCAGAGTCACATCCATTGTAGTGTGCTTGAAACTTCTGAATTTGTATATAAAGGTGAAATCCTTATGGTGTGCCCATTAAATCGAAACCTCTTTGGGAATACTTCCCCCATTGTACATGTACATGTATTGATTTTTTTTCTATATTTTACAACATGAAATTTGGGATTTTTCTTTAATTTTTATTATGGTCACTTTAGGGAGTGAGAAAGACAAATCAATGCTGTTGTGATCCACAAAGTCAAGTTACCTGATGCTCCTCCAAAATCTGCTGTTCCAAAATTGTCATATGCTCTCCTCTTGTTATCATCATTAAGAACCTACAGGAAACACATTAACAGTGGCACCTCTTAAACAGTAGAACCTCTTGTTACAGACACCTCCATAATGCGGACACCTCTCTAGTACATTGTATGGCCAGTTCACTTGGTCCCAAAGATATGAAAAAATACAATCCCTACCTCTTTAACACAGACACCTCCATAATAGGGACACCTTTAAACTGTGTACACTGTACAATGTACAAGTATCCATTAATAAGAGTTGGTTGCTGATGGGAGGCATAAATTTGGTGTTACTGCAGTACTGCCCAAATGTAAGTTGACAGTACCTTGTGTCTCTATCCTCAATCCTTGATTCTTGAGTCAATCAAATTTGGGAAGCAAGGATCAAATTTTAAGGATTGAGTTGAGCCTGTCTAGATTTGAGTGGTAATGTGACTAGGACTACTACATTGTATGACTAAGTGTGTGCTTACGAATGTGTCGACCAACATGAGACCTCTGTTAGCGGAGGGTTAACTGCATTAAAACATGTTTAAAAGCCCATGGAAATCAACAAAGCATGAACAATAAATTCGACTTTGACAACATTTCTTGATCAACGAAAGTTGAACTACAGGTACATGAATGTATGACTGGCTTCAAAGTTTAAAATGCACATACAGTGTACAATAATTCTATAACATACAACCATACATTGTAGTTAATAAAGCAAAATGGTTATGAAACCTGAGAAATGTCTTTGTTTGATGTTTTTGTTATCGTTTTCAGCCTTGATCCTGCACAACCACAATAGATGTTGAACTTTTGTTTAGGCAACTGACCATTAGAAATGTTGTCATTAAGTTATTCAGTCACAGTGTGTGATTTAAAAACAAAAGATGTGCACGGTCAAGTACAGTTCAACATAAATTGTAGCTCCTTTGTTATCGCCATTGAAGTCTGCAAGGTTTCATAACCAGTCCCTTGATTCACTACGATATAACATACCTCATATGCTTCACTTATTTCCTGGAACTTTTCAGCGGCACCAGCAGATTTGTTAGTGTCAGGATGGTATTTTTTGGCCAACTGAATTCACAGAAAGAACATTTTGTTACATGTAACCTTATAATTTGATTGAAAATAATAAACCACGAATTTAACAATAGTAACCTTACATGTATATGTATTTGTGGGCATGCCCAAAGATAACTGATTGACCACATGTAAGCTTATTCTGAAACAGCATTTGATGCACAGTCACTGCAACTCTGATTTCTCTCCATAATGATGACCACGAACTTGCTTATGACTTTGGCAAATTTCCTGTTGTGAAAATTGCTAACATATGCACCAAACTGGGTACTGTGACCCCCTAACCCTCCTGCCCCACCTTGCGATTTCCTGTCCATCAGATCTTGGCATTTGAACACCTAAGTTAGGAGAGAGTGCAGGAGCTAATCATCAAAGCTCCCTTATAAACATGCCTGCTGTGATGCCCATGCTGTCAATTCAAAACTGTTTGGATCTCCTAGCATCCTTCTTAACAAGGATGGTCAATAACTCTCTCCTGATTGGACGTTAATATGCTATTAAACTCCAATTTTGAAATACTATTCTTAAGTACTACCAACCCATCAGTAATCTGCTAATAATATATCAAAACTTGCTGAGAGAGCAGCCGCATCACATTTGGCCACCTACAAACTCAATCCTCCTAAACAGTCATCTTTAATGAAAAGATGACTGTGATAATAATGATAATTATTGTTTGTCACGAGTGCTGAAAAAAAAAATTATCAAAAACAGACAGACATTTCAGGGATAATCCCTTCAAACACTGATGAATGGGGTATTCCCAAACAGCTGACTGTTTTTGATACAGTTTTTTTTAGCACTTGTGTCAAACAATTTTCATTATTATCATTTAATCTGAGTGCTACACAGCAAAAACATTGTGTGCTACATGTATATCTGTATTTAAACTGTACCTATCACAGTCGCTACTGCACTGCTCAAGGTGATGAATGACATTCTCCTGATTCGTTGTTAAACAAAGCAGACAACTGCATAGTTTTTGATGATTACAGACTGAATTGGACACCACTCAGTCTGATGACTGTCCATTATGTATGGAGATGAGGAAGGCTAACCTGAGAGAAGTACAGTACAATGTACATGTACTTACATTGAAGTATGATTTTTTAATTTCTTTCTGGTCGGCACTGGGTGATACTCCAAGGATTTTGTAATAATCTTTTCTGTTCGTTGGATCTGTAAAAAGAAAAAAAATGGATTCATAAATTACATAACACTTCACTAATTTAAAAGCTCTGATATGAAGTAAGTTTCTAAAATCTTTATTTACTCAAAATTTAACAACACAAAATCATCAAACGAGAATATAAGGTGGTACTACCTTTATTGCTCACGTTAGTTAAGCCTCACTTATTTCATTAATTAAGTGCATGCATGTGCTGTATAAACCAACACGTGGATGGGTTGCACATATCGATCGTTCACATTTCCAAGATATTTTGCTTATTCATCTCACCTGAAGTGTGAAATTCCCTACCATGACAAGAAATAGCTCCAATAAATGAAGGATTTATTTTCCTCGCAGGCGCTGAAAACACAGGAAATTCAAAATCAGTGAAACTACATCGACGTGGTAAAACAGTCATCTGAAAGGGAATGAAGAGCAAATTCTCACCTGCAGCGCAGAAAATTCCACCTTTGCTTGAGGCAACGACAAAGGCGTTTCTTGTCCTTGAAAAACTACGGATATCGAAGTCACGACTTCGCTTCAGTGTTTCTCTGGAGCAAAAAATACAACGCTGAAATAACAAGCTTCCACTCCGCCGAGCCGCCATATTGGCAACTGAATTGAACATGCGTACTCGCTAGTCTGTATGACGCAATGCAACATGCCATATTCGGATGCAAAGTGCACAGGAGTTGACATCTGAGTTGACATGATGAAAAAATGCCCGCTAGCCAAAAATTAGCATCTCCGGCTTTAATATTGCACTATTTGGGGGTGAAATATCGACAGAATCGACATTTTCATGCTCTGATAACTCCATAATACAACCCCTTCTATCGTGTTTAAAAACCTGAAAAACTTTTCGTCTCAAGACGGATTTATCCTCCGCAATAATCAAATCATTCTGGTACCATGAATGATTTGATTATTGCTCGGCGTGTATTTATTGAAAGCTATCAAAAGGCCAATCTGGTTATTTACAGCTAGCCACTCCTCATTTAAATATGGATAGTGAAATACTTTCCACTCTCCGCATGATTTATCTCGTGTTAAAAGGAACTGAGTCAAAATATTGGATAAATAGTTAAAGATAAATAGTTTAAGGGCCGGAACAATTATCACTCATTTTTAGTACCACTTTGTATAAAAGCCAAAAAACATGTTTGTATCAATCTAAAAATTGGGTTTCGGAATATGCACATGGGGCACTCCTGCGACTAGCCTCTAGCCTGAGATCATGCCCTCTCCCTATGATCCCTAAAACTGAAAAACGTCAAAAACCGCCTGATCGCAGGTTTTAAAACTAGCCTCCAGTTCTTCGCTCCCGACCGCTAGGGGCGTTCGCACGAGACGGCATCTGACATACATACATACTTTATATATTTATACTTGAGGCCCTGGAGGTCCTGGCAAGGGAGGAAAATGCTGTTTAGTTCAGGAAAGCGAGGAAGAAGAGGGAAGAGCAACTGGTCCGCAGTGCCGGGATTGCAGTGGCTGCGACAGTTGCAGAGAGATGTTTCGAGATGTGCACTTTTGTTATATCTCTCTGCGACTATCGCAACCACTGCACCTGCTGCAACCAGCACCCTCATTGCCCGTGTATATCTCTCTTAAGATCAGTTGTGGAAAATAAATCACCAATGGTCCCCGGAAGGGGGGGAGGGGGCACCCATATATGAGCTTTATAAGTAGATAGATAGATAGATGACTTTATTTATACACGGTAATTCCATCAGCTTAAATTATCATAATCAGCTAACTACCTAACTTCCTAACTACAAATAAGAGGTACAATATAAAAAATAAAAACTGCTTTTCATGGAGGCCGTGTTCAAAAATATATTTAAAACTTTACTTAAAAACTATGGCGACTTAGTTTTGTCTTAAATTCGCTTAAGGAAGACGCTAGTCTTAATTCTGTGGGTAAGTTGTTCCACAACTGAGCTCCACTGTATGAGAGCTCCACGGTATGTGCCGCTGTGAAGAGTATGGTTTTCAGGCAGTTTAGTCTAGGACTGGGTATAGTTATCAGAGATTTTTGGTCTAGAATAGGGTATCATTTTCCGCGAAACTGATCAGTTGCTTGAAGAAATTTAGTCTAGGCAAGGTTTACTGGCAAATGGCATTTTAAAATCGGTACGGTGAACAGTACGGCGTTTTTACTGACCCCTGTTAACTAATAACTGTTATAGTGAACGAGTTTCTGGAAAAAAAGCGAGTCTGGAATAGGTCTAGGTTAGGGTAGGGTTTTTCGGTGTTTAGTCTAGAATAGGGTTACAAAATGCAGCTACAATGGTCTAGTATAGGTTAAGGGTCTCTGCGTCCCAGCGGCACACCCCCACCCAAAAATGTGCAGAGTACCCCCCCCCACCCCCCCGGGCAATGGTCTTAGGTGATTCCTTACATAGTAATGCATTGCGCATCACTATTGTGCATAATTTCTTGCGTTCCTTTGAGAATAAGTTGGCCAAATCAAAATGGTTGTTTCCTCCCAAACGATGTGACCCATATTTTTTATTGACTCATTTTTGTTGTTGCATAATTGTACTGTTAAAATCACCCTCTTTGCATTGCCGTTTTAAAAAATGGCGTCAGGAAATAATATTATCGCTAAAAGTGCGTACTCATCCATTACTTTGTAAATGGTTTGAACCCAGGGCATCAGTAGTCTGTCGAGCGTGATCGACCATTACTCATGTAATGATAATAAAAAACTTAATTTATTTCTGTGTCAAGAAAAAATATAGCAGTTAGCCACTAAGTAAGGAACCTATCTAAACTATCTGAAGAATGATGAGAAATAGAACACAAACCGCGGTGATAAACATATTGAACTTATTCATTTTTGATAAAAACTTGACGTTTCGTATGCTACTACCTACATTTTCAAAAGTGACCGTTAGTGTTAAAAACGATACTTATAGCGGAGCACTTGCCAGGCCGAAGGCCTGGCTGCGCAGCCCCATACTCATAGAACCAGAACCTGTGCCCGTCATTTTTCATGGTCATGGCTAGCGGAATGTTTCGCGGGCGCGCGTGTGCCCGCCCTCCATCTGCCCGCCGTCGCGCAGGACCGGACTAGCTCCGCCGTCGCGCAGGACTAGCTCGCGGGCACGTATGACGTCGCAAAACATGCGCGTACGACGTCATGTTGAAACCAAAGCGAGGCTTTGTTTTTCGCGCGGTTACACGGCCGAATGTCGCGTCAGCTAGAAAAACACTTCGATGTTTTGCTGTGAATTTACTAAACGGAGAAAACCGTTTAAATTAAAGGTGTTATTTCCCTGAATATTTCGCGGTTTGCTACTCAAGACAAGGATACTAATTAAGGGATACTCAGAAGCCGCTTTAGTGGAAAAAGACGAGCTTTCAGGGATAAATTCTTGCTTCGAGGAACTTCATGTATGACGTTTTTATCAAATGCGGGAGATGTTTGTTTTCAACGGATTTCAGAACCAGAAGCGGAGATTTGAATTTCCAAGCAAGCGAGGGACTTAACGGTAAAACAGATTACAGTTTTCGATGAGAATTTATGTTGATATCAATCTGTGAGTGGTGACTTTTTATTGGTGTTATTGTTAGTTTTGGAGAATTGATTTTAAAACGTGCTGTAAATTCAGTTGTATCGATCTCTTGAATTTCATCGAAGAAAGCTTGAACTCGATGAGCTATAATTAAATGGTACGCGTTTTGCTTTTAAACGTAAACTAATAGAGATTTTAATAAATTTTTTCGAAAGAAGATTGTGTTGTCCATTTTTATGTGTTTGTTCATTCATTAGACAGATTGAAAAGCGATTTTATGTAAACAAAACAAGACTTTGATTTTATAGTACAGTTCTATCTTCACTCGCATCGCCTTATGCAAATATGTTTGTGTATTTTTGCAATTTTTGATTTTTAAATCAGTTTCTCGGGCAATTTTTGACAAACAAAAACTGTATTTTATTCGGAAACTAGTGGTACTAGTTATTCTAGACAGAGAAAAGTTGTTTTTGTGAACTTTTGTACGGTCTATAAAAATGTACTGTGCAGACGGTCGCGTAATACTGTTTTTGAGAATTGCTAAAATTGAAAAAAACCCGTTCGTCAATCTTAATTCTTGTGCTTCCAACCTTTCACCTTAGTTAAGTTTCACCTTAGTTAAGCTTGTTCAAAGTGCGACGCTGTTAGCCTTGGGCTATCTATATATATTATAGTAGTAAAAAGGGACTGGGACCGAGATTAAGTACAAAACTTAACAGTTGATCTATAAAAAGAAACAGCTAATTAATAAAGCATCAGCTTCTCGCTACTGACGTTTGCATTAAAAGCTGGCTTCAGTTCTTGTATAAACAATGTTTCTTTGATTTTACAGTGGAAATCAGTTTTGCCCGACGCTAAGATAACAAAATAATCCCACTTGATGTTGTGTCCAGTGGTGTTAACATGGTCAGCAATGGCTGATGTGCGGTCATCCTTAGCGAGGGCCTTAAAATGCTCAGTTTTTCTATCATGAAGCCGTCGTTTAGTTTTACCAATGTAAAATTCTTCACAATCCCAATAACTGGCTTTGTAAATAACTTTAGACTGTTGAGAACAATTTAAGCGGTCCTTGTACGGGAAAAAAGATTTGATGTGGCGAGTGTTTTGCCGAAAATAATTTTAAGGTTGACACAAGAGTAAAAATTGTATACACAAGATTTAAGACGTTTAGAGATTTGGTTGCTATGTAAACCTAAATAAGGTAGCAGGATAATAATATCTTTCTTAGGAACAGTCGGAGACATGGTTGTTTGACTTGTCAATGTTTCTGTTTATAACACCATTAATGTGAAAGTTGATTATCCCTTGAGGGTAACCATTCTGAAGAAGAAGCTTTCGAAGCTCATCAAGGGCAGATTTCAGCAACAATGAAGAGGAGCAAATCCTGTAGTATATAAAATTACACAATATACCGATATTTGGGTACGGCGAAGAGTTGTTCGCCCTAAATTTTTTATTCAGTATATAAAATTATATACCGTTATTTGGGCACGGCGAGGAGTTGTTCGCCCTAAATTTTTTATTCAGTATATAAAATTATATACCGTTATTTGGGCACGGCGAGAGTTGTTCGCCCTAAATGTTTTAATCTGTATAAAAAAATATCTTTAATAAAAATTATTTTACTAGTTAAAGTTTTTTGCACATTTTTTTTTAATCAGTACTATTTCAGATTTGTACGAAATTGGCAAATGTATAAATACCGGTCTTGTTCATATTCAATGGTAAATTTGATACTGTTGTGACAATTATTCAAATACTGCAAGAATTTATCAGCAGTGTCTTTGCTGTCAAACATTGTAAAAGTGTCATCAACGTATCGATACCAGACTGATGGACAAACGTCACTGTTCATGACCCATCGTTCTTCAAAGTAACACATGAAAATGTTAGCCAACACTGGGCCTAACGGCGAACCCATCGCAACGCCATCAATTTGGTCGTGGTAATGGCCATCAAAAATAAAGTGGCTTTTCTTTGTGGCAAAATCTAATAATTTATGTAAAACAGTGCGAGGTAATGTCGGAGGATCAGGAAGAGAATACAATTTGTCAAGACAAATATCTATCGTTTCATCAAGTGGTACATTTGTAAAAAGAGAGCAAACATCCAAAGAACACATTATTCCGTTGTTATGTTTATACTTTTTGGTCCAGTCTGCAAAACTAAACGAGTCCTTAACAGTGTGATTGTTGGTTGAAATAGGCTGAAGTAGACCAACAAGATAAGAAGCGAGGTTGTAGTTGTATTTGTTAACGGATGAAACAATTGGACGGAACGGACAACCAGCTTTATGAACCTTTGGAAGGCCATACAATACAGCAGGGGAAGATCCACAAGGTAAAATCATGCGGAAAGTTGCGTCATCAATAATTTTGTCATTCCTTAGCTTGCGGAGATACGTAGACAGACTTTCTTCTCTAGATTTAGTTGTATTGTGCCTTAATAGTTTAAATTTTGTTTCATCGGAAATCAACTGCTTCATTTTGTTGAGATAATCAAGTCTGCTCACAATGACAACGCTATTTCCTTTGTCTGGTTTCGTAATGATGATACACTGTCATCATTGCGTAAATCAGATAAGGCTTTCCATTCATCTTTGCCAAGTATGTTCTTCTGCTTAGAGAATTCATACGAGTAAATGTAGCCATAGGAGATATTCTTTAATTGACTTTTAAGCTGATCTTGTTTTTCGTTGGTTAAAGGAAGCTCGAGTTTAAGAAGGTCATGATAAAGCAGTTCAAAGGAGCATTTGACATCATATTTATCAACGCCTTTTGGAGGCAAGCAAAAGCGTAAACCACATGCTAAAACACTCTTTTCAGACTCTGTCAAGGCTCGATGGGAATAATTAAAAATGATGTCATCGTTGTTTAAATTCGACACTTTCGGTATTCCAAACTTACGTGTCAGGTTATTGAACTTTTTTTCAAGCTTGCGTGAAAAACGCTCCTTGATCTTCAAAGCCTTGGTTTCAATAACAGAGCAAACATGGTTGTAATCCAGGGGTGACAAAATGGTCTTAAGTTTCCTTCGTGCCGACTCGTAAGATAAATGGAAGTTCCGGCGTGCGGAGGTCTTCTGGGTCAACTCATAACTCAATAAGTTCTCCTTGAAACAAAAAAATGAATAAGTTCAATATGTTTATCACCGCGGTTTGTGTTCTATTTCTCATCAAGCTACAATGGCCCAAGAACAAAAATATCTGAAGAATGCTAAGCTAATGATGTTAAGCTAAATTACATAAATTAATGTGTCATTTGAGGTTGCGTGCTTTTACAGTAAATTGTATATCAAATTGTTCCTTATGATCGATGCATTGTATCTATTGCAGCTTTCCAAGCATTTCATTTTAGCTGTGCTCCAAGGTTCCGCGTAAACTAACGAGAACCGATCAAATAATCGCGCATCAGGGGCGGATCTAGTGGGGGGGGGGGGGTGCAGGGGGTGCGCACCCCCCTGAGATGACCTGCATCTTTCTAATATAACTGGTATTCTGCAAAGAAAAGAAAAAAACACGTGTTTACGTCTTCCTTAGAGGTGCACCCCCTCCTAAGAAAAATCCTGGTTCCGCCCCTGCGCATGTAATAGGCAGTACTACATGAATAATTAGGGAAACTTTACTCCATTGCAATTCTTTCGCGAGCATGGTGACCTATGGTTTTCATTTTCTTTTTTTGAAACAATGTCTGGTACGGGAAAAATCAGGGAAAGTTTTAAAAAAATTGACAAGATTGAAATGCAAAGTTGAAATGTAATCTCTCGCCCCAGGGCCTTCTCTTTGCAAATAAATTGTAAATTCCACTGCAGTGTCACTGCAGGGGCGGAGGTCCAATTAGCGAAGGGCTCAGAAGTGCTTAAATCGAATAGCCATAAAGACCTGTTCGAGGTGAGTTATCAGGGGAAACTGCTTTTGGTTCTAGCTATAGCTAGCGAAACGTTATCGGCGGTCATCTCGTAAGTTGTGTTCAAAGATCGAATAGGTATACCAACGGGACTCACAAGCGGCCACGTCAAGCGCTCGAAAACTTGCTGACATTGCTAAGTTAAGGGGAAATCTAAAAATAACCAAATTGTAATGTTTTTTTTAGTCACGGGTTCATGAAGTCACGAATTTGAATATTAATGAAGCGTCGAATTCCAACAATACAAGCGCCATGGCTTTACTCTGCCTTACTGTAGCTATTTGCAGCTGCTGTGCTCTGTTGATCCATGACCATTGATCGATGGAGGGAATTAACTGGGAAAATTTACCTGAGCACGTTGTGGTGGGGATATTTTCATTTCTCAGCCTTTCCGAAAGAGTGACAGCGTCTTTAGCTTGTAAGCATTGGCGCGAATGTTTCAATTCCCCAGTGTTATGGCAGACATTTCAATTCAAATTTCTCGATTCAAAGGAGTTCAAATACAGCAAATGTGTAGATAACCATGGACAATACTTAAGGAACGTGGAGATTCATTGCAAACAACAAGATAAAATCAACAGAGATGGTGCTTGTACTCTTATTCGCATGTTAAGCAACATGAAAGTTCGAAGACTGGAGAAGTTTACCGTCAAGTTTGTCGGGGAGAACCCTTTGTTCTACGCCGGCCACGAATTCATCGACTGTTTGCGAGATTTGTTCGACAGACCTAAAAGTGATTGCGAAGTTCAATTCCATTTGAAATCCGTGGATCTTAGTAAACTACCGGTTGCTTACAGCGATGATTTAATCAACCTTCTGGCAGAAAACAATCCTGATTTAGAGTCACTAAATATTCAAAACGCTGCGCTTGTTTGCAAAGTCACTTCCGATTGCATAGAGAATGTAGTTCACAAGTGCCGGAAGTTGAAGCATCTAGCTCTTCATCACACAAGTGTAACCGAGGAGATCATGTTATCGCTCATTGAAGACGACAGAGACCACCTAGATCATCTTTCTATTGACTGTCGACGAGAGGAAAAGTTTGGAAAAGATATAACTTCAGAAATATGGGAAAACGTCAGGCAAAAGATTCGGTCCCTTCGTGTCACGCTGGCGTTTGACCACACTTGTCCAATGTTTACGGTAGATGCTATTTTGAAACCAGAAATACCAGTAAAGAACCTGAAACTAGAGGTGATGTCGAGAGTTGTTTCCCAAGTTTATTTCGCCGCTGAAAACTACAGTGAAACATTGGAAAGACTGTCAATAAGTACCACAGGCAGTGAGGAACTCGAACACGCCCTCATATACCTTGTCACAAAGTGTCGCAAACTAAAAGAACTATATGTGTTCCAGTGTTACATTTCTCAGGAGACGAAACAAAAAATACTGGAACTCTGCCCTCAGATGAAAAAATTTTTCATTAAAGTAAAGTAGTCAATGCATATCACAAAGTATGATTTGCAATGGACCAGATTCACGAAGTCTTAAGCTTCCTTAGTTATTTTAGTCAAACCTCTATTAAGCAGTCACCCTCCGGACATAGCCAATTACAACGGACTGCTTAACAGAGATTGAACACTTAATGGAAGTGTTCTAAAATTTAGCATGTAATATGGCTAAAATTAAACTACAGTAGCATGCAAAGTTGATCACATGATGTATATTTTATTGCTAACAGCAACAGTAATACAAAATGTGATAAATAAAAATTAAGTACATAATTGCATGTTAAAAATCAGTTATGGTTACGGGGGGTGACAACTCTAAGAGGGCCTGTTTCAGGAGAAAAACAAAATTCTTCCGGGAATCTGAAGATTTTGCCGGGAAACGGGAGACTCGAAAAATTTTCGGGGAAACATGAGATAATGTTGTTAAAATTTTGGGAAGTTTGAAATTTTTGCGAGAATGTCTCTGAAAAAATCGGGAAGATATTCCAAATTTTCGGGACAACTTTCAGTTCCACACAGTATTGCTCAAACAGCGTTTGTCAGCGTTGTCACCCCCCGTATGGTTGTCTGTGATTTGGGGCCATGTACCCAAATCACAGTGACAACAATGGCGCTAGCTTTATTTCATGAAGTGAGTCACTGGTCACTTTGTTTAATTTAGTGCAAGTGAGAGCACTTCCTGACCATTTAACTAGGTGACCATGCAATCAAATTCACCATTTGGGAAATCTAAACATAATAAACATAGTATCAAATAACAACAGGTTTCCCAAAGGTGAAGCACAAATTTGAGAAAAAGACTTCCAATTTTAGTGGTGCCAAATTATACTTCAATGACAATTCCAGTAAACACAGCATTTAAATACCAATAATGTACTTTTATGCTTTCACAGCTAGGAAAAAACTTATTTTATTTACCTAAGGCTTATAAACTATGTGCATTTTTAGCAATCTTTGATCACTTTTTAGCCTGCCCGTAAATATTAGCAAATCCTTGTTTTATATATCTTAATGTAATTTTAACAATTTCAATGGAACATTCTTTTTATTTTTAGATATAATGTGTGTAATAGATGCATGGCCCCTATGGATAATATATAACCCTTCAGCTGAATAATTATTGACCTGCACCCTGCCTAAATAAAGTTTATTTATCGTAATGATTCGATTTTTAAGCGCCTCAAGGGTGCTTATTTACTTTTGGTAGCTCAAGAGACTGGGTGCTTATTGCAGCGGTGGCACTTATTTCTTCTTTTTTTTTTGACAAAAGCATGTGAGTCAATAACAGAAAATGCACAATTTGCACAGTCAGAACAATGGTAACAATGGTTTATTTAATCAGAGCAACAGTAACGATGGTTCACATAGAATCAAAGTTGCTATTATATATATATTATGCCTTCAAAGAGATGTTGTGTTTCAAGGAGTTGTGCTCTGATATGGAAATAACTGTCCAGACAAGGTAAAGATTTTGTGGGAATTGAGTAAATTATATGGCCAATCAAAGGAAGCTAAATGTCAACTTTAATCTTGTGATGCCAAGCTGAATGGAGCTCTGTTGTTATTGGAATATGGGGCATGCTAAATAACACTTATTGGAAAGTGGCACCTATCAACAAAACAACACCCTTGGTGGGGGGGGGGGGGGGTGGAGGGGGGTTACGTATTGTAAGGAGAGCACTAATTCGAATCATTAAGGTAGCGACTAATTAATACTTTAAGAATTCAATTTTCAAGAACTTTAACTGAATTGCCAGTACAGGCAGGTTAACATAATGGATCCTCTTTGTAGTAGTTTTTAAAATGTTAGTATTTGGAAAATGTAGTGATAGTTTGAATAATTATATCATAAATTATTAATAGTTTATTGTTATAATTGCAAATGAGTTTATACCAGCCTTTTCACTTTTGGAATTGGCAGATTTATTTCTTGTGTTAAAAAAAGTTCTTGTTATTATTATTATTATTATTATTATTATTATGATTATTATTATTATTATTGTATTAATTTTAGTTGTTTTTTATGCAGGCCTGGTCTCAACAGAGTATCAAGTTGCCATCCATGGTCTATTCAAAAGGCTAAGATCTGTCTTTAAGTGTCTAGCACTTTCCTTAGAATTTTGTGGAGTAAACATGACATTGAAATGCTACAGGAGTTCCATGTTAAAGGAGATCCTCTGTTGATGTGCCAAATACACCAACCACTACAGGGATTATGGCGCGCCATCTGTAGCAAAATTACGTTTCGAAGTTATTAGAAAGTAAAGACATATAATGTAATGCGAACCATGTAATGTGATCCGTCAACATGAAATTAGAAACTCGTAATATTGAAACTAGCATGAAATTGGACACTCGTAACACCCGGTTTCCATGGTTTGGAAAAGTTGCGTTTGGTTTCCATAGGGATATAATACCGCTGGCGTCATATCTACTGGGCATGCTCAGTCTCGTTAAATTCGCACGAGGCAAGAGACGCGACAGAACACCCACGTTTTCGACATCTTTCTGTGGTATTCTTCAGTGATTTTTCGTTTTATAACGATGTCTGGTTTCTCAAGAGAGCTTTTTGTGGAACCAATAGACGAGGAATTTGTTTGCAGCATTTGGTGAGTTTGTAGAACCCAAGCGGGTTTGTGTAAAGTGAGCTTTAAGAGACCCTATCCCGCCGTAATCGTGAAACTTTATCGCCGAATGCCACCATTAATTCAACTGAATCGGACCAAACAGATTCTTTAGAGCAAAACGGAAGCATTATTTTGTTTAAAAAGTGAGAAGTAATTCAGATGTTCGGGATGTAAATAGATTGTGGTTTTGTCTGGTAAGTATTCTTAAACTCGCACATGTAATAAGCTTAATCACTCTTAAACTCGAATTGTTATTTTAAGAACCAAATTGTTGAAACAAATCGACAGGAAAGAACCTTTTTGTTGTTTTAATTTTAAGTTCTTACCTGTCGATTTGTTTTAACAATTAGGTTCTTAAAATAACAATTGAAGTTTAATAGTGAATAAGCTTATGTGAAGCTGGCTGAAGCTGGCCACGCATTCTGCAGAGACTGCTTGTCTGGTAAATTTATTTTATTTTATTTTATTTTAAACACACACGTAATAAATAGCATATTTTATATTTGTATTTCAGCCATGGGGTTTTCAACGAGCCTGAATCATGTGAGTCTGGGCACTCCTTCTGCAGAGATTGCATCCGCCAGTGGAAGTCAAGCCACTCTACCTGCCCTGTTGACCGGCAGAGTATAACCAGGCCCCTTATCAGGAACCTCGCTGTGTTGGGTGCTTTAAAAAAAAAAAATCATTAGATGCCCTTCAACACAAACAGTCACAGGCTGCCCCTGGACGGGCCAATTAAGTTCTCTCGATAGACATCTTGAAGACTGCCCGATGACAATTGCTGAGTGCAATTTCAAGTCAAGAGGGTGCATTCTTCGTACCTATAGGGGTGAATTGGAGGGCCATCTTCTTGTTTGCCCTTATAGGACGGTGAAATGCCCCTCTTGCAATCAAGAGATGTCACTGCAAGATGCTATACTTCACGACGACAGCTGTAATGCAAAGCTAGTACCCTGCATCAATATTTGTGGGGTTGAAGTTGAAAGGTATGAATTTGTTTTCGTTTGATTTTGGAAAATGACTTTCTTACATAGAAGGACATGGATCCTTTCAAACCTCCTTTTTGGTGGGAAATTTATGTCACCAAATTGTTTGAACATATAGGTACATCGATGACGTGTTCTCCCTGTGGGACACAAAAAGAGAGGAAATAGACCAGTTTATTTTAGAAGCAAACAGGCACCATCCGACCATAAAATTTACGGCTGAAATATCAGAGAAGGAAACAAACTTCCTAGACACTACTATCTTTAAAGGCGAGAGATTCTACAAAGATTCAATCTTTGACATCCGCACGCACTTTAAACCGACTGAGACATTTCAATACACGCATTTCTCTTCCTGTCACGCTCCAGGCGTGAAAAAAGGATTTATCAAAGGCGAAGCCCTTAGGCTTCTTAGAACCAACTCTTCAGAAACAATATTTGAAGAAAACGTTAAAAATTTCAGATTACACTTGCGTGTCCGAGGCTATCCAGATAATCTGGTAAACAAAGTCCTCTCAGAAGTTAAATTTACAGATAGAAAGTCGGCACTTCAACAAAAACCGCAAAAAGTGCAAAACGGATTAATGCCTTTTGTCACACAGTACAACCCATCAGTGCCTAACCTTAAAAATATTTTAATGAACAAGTGGCATTTAATCGAAAATCAACCACTGCTGAGAGAAATATACAGAGAGCCGCCTCTCATCTCCTACAGAAGAGGAAAATCTCTTAAAGACATACTTGTTAGAGCTAAACTCTAAAGGTCAAAGACCGATTACATCACGAAACAGCGGGAGTCGTGTTTAGCCTGTCAACTCCTTTTAACCTCATTGCGATATTTTTAGACAGCGTTCCGTCCCGCTTCGTGCTAGAATTCTACAAAACAGTCTGCAAAAGATTTTAGAAAGAAAGGAAGCTGAAATGGAATAGCAAGACATTTACGTATACATCTGTACTATTCCGAAACATTTTCTCGACATGAGAAATAAGACCTTTATATCTGTAAAGCAGAAAAACGACCTTCACAAGAAACACAGCAACATTCGGATCGAAATCCCTAGTCTCCCATTGGTTTATACAGACAACCAATAGCAAGCCAGAATTTTCGATCCTCACAGCAAGTATACATATAAAAACAGCAAAACGTACATTTGCCACGGAATGTTAACAGTCTTCACTGACATTCCTTAGAGACACAACATAGAAACAACTGAAGAGATTCGCTAAAGAATCGAAACTCGAGTCTTGTTTTAGAATGAACCAAACACTGAACGAAGATGGCATGCTTGTGCCGGACCATCCCAAATCAGGCCAAAGCAGCAAAGACAAAACCGAGGATACGCTGTTAGCATCAGACGGTGAATTTGAAAGTGGCCAACGGTCGCCCGATCGCAAGCGCCGCCACAGAGAAGGAGGGAAAGACAACATCCCCAACAAAAGACCTCGCTATGACAAAAACAGCACCTCAACTCTGGTAAAGAAAGTAGAGAAATCGGAATCGTCTATCAAGAAACTTAAAGCACACGCTGAAAACAAAACGTGCCCCAAAGACCTGAGGTACAACGTACGAGTCAACATCGTGCCCGACGATCAATTTAAAAGTGACATCAGCCACATCCGCAGAGAAGCTGAACAGAAACTTATCGGCGCGTTGACACGCTACCACTACAGACGAGCAGAAAACAACAAAATCAAGCTCAAACAATTGGAGCAAAGACCAAACGTTACCAGAGGAAAGAAAACGAACAATCCTGATTTGACTAAGAACCGGCCACGACCGGAAAAAGAAAACCGCACTGAGAATGTATTAGTTTTAGCTACAGAGCTAACAAACAAAATCAAGAAAGTGGAAGAAATGATGAAAGCTTTACAAAATAAAGAAAGTGAATCTTATCCCTGTGTATTTACTGACTCTTTAGTAAAAGGGAGGGAAAAAGAAAAACGCAAAATCAGAAAAGACAAAAACCACACGCGAAGAAGCAATAGGAGGCGAGACACAAATAGGATAAACACTCAGTTTAACCAAAGACACATTAAAAACCTCTCAAATTGCCAAATGACAACTGATCAGATAAACTTACTATCAAAGGGGTTGAAATTTATCCAAACACCGGTTCTAGAAGAGAATCGCATCCGGCAACAATTGCTACTAGACTTTAAACAATTCGCAAGACGTATGCGTCTTCGATATATTTTTTCATAACAAAGAAAGTGAACAACACCCCTTTCACGTTAAATCAAACTGGGAACCTCCAGTTCAACCATCAGTTGCTCTAGAAACTTATTTAGAGGAGGTGAAAGTTCAACTCGCCGAGTTTGAACTAATTAAGCCACGTAATAACTTGCCTTTCAAAGAACGTAAAGCACTTAAAGAATTGAGATCAAACTCAGAAATAATCATAAAAAGGGCAGACAAGGGCACAACAACGGTCATCATGAACAAAACAGATAAGATACAAGAGGGCCAAGTTCAACTTGATGATAGAAAAAACTACATGCCCCTCGAAACACCAATGGTTCAAGAAACCTCTCGTAGAGTAGAAGAGATAATTAATGATCTCCATCAAGGAAATCATATAGACACAATGACCAAGAAATGGCTTTCTCAAACACCTAGCCCACCGCGTATACCATTATTTTACACACTAACAAAGATTCACAAACCAACTTTAACTGGAAGACCTATAATTTCGGGCTGTGATGGCCCAACAGAACGTATATCATCATTTTTAGACCACATCCTACAGCCTATCGCTAAAGCACAAAAATCCTACCTCAAAGATACCACACAGTTTATCAACTTTATAGAAAAGAGGAAAGTCCCAAACAACGCGATCCTAGTTTCAATGGATGTCACCAGCCTGTACACTAATATTCCTCAAGAGGAAGGAATAAACACTATATGCAAAGCATATGAAGCCTTCTATAAGAACGACACGCCCATTCCTACAAATTCACTGAGAGGGTTGCTTAGACTGATACTACAGGAGAACTCCTTCCAGTTCAATGGAAGTAATTATCTCCAAACTCATGGTACCGCAATGGGAACAAAAGTGGCAGTTGCTTTTGCCAACATTTTTATGTCCGCGGTTGAAACAGAAATTATCAATAAAAGCAAGACAAAACCCCTCGAGTGGAAAAGGTACATCGATGACGTGTTCTCCCTGTGGGACACAAAAAGAGAGGAAATAGACCAGTTTATTTTAGAAGCAAACAGGCACCATCCGACCATAAAATTTACGGCTGAAATATCAGAGAAGGAAACAAACTTCCTAGACACTACTATCTTTAAAGGCGAGAGATTCTACAAAGATTCAATCTTTGACATCCGCACGCACTTTAAACCGACTGAGACATTTCAATACACGCATTTCTCTTCCTGTCACGCTCCAGGCGTGTAAAAAGGATTTATCAAAGGCGAAGCCCTTAGGCTTCTTAGAACCAACTCTTCAGAAACAATATTTGAAGAAAACGTTAAAAATTTCAGATTACACTTGCGTGTCCGAGGCTATCCAGATAATCTGGTAAACAAAGTCCTCTCAGAAGTTAAATTTACAGATAGAAAGTCGGCACTTCAACAAAAACCGCAAAAAGTGCAAAACGGATTAATGCCTTTTGTCACACAGTACAACCCATCAGTGCCTAACCTTAAAAATATTTTAATGAACAAGTGGCATTTAATCGAAAATCAACCACTGCTGAGAGAAATATACAGAGAGCCGCCTCTCATCTCCTACAGAAGAGGAAAATCTCTTAAAGACATACTTGTTAGAGCTAAACTCTAAAGGTCAAAGACCGATTACATCACGAAACAGCGGGAGTCGTGTTTAGCCTGTCAACTCCTTTTAACCCCAGGAATACAAAAGCGACAGACATTTCATTTTAATTGAATGGTTTCATATCATTCTACGAGACCTTTACATGGTAGCAACTGACGAGGTTCGCCAAAGAACCGAAACTCGAGTCTTGCTTAAAGACATGAAATTATGTTCATTCCTTACTTAAGGAAAGGACTGAAGAATTTACTAGCATCCGTGAGATTTACAAAACACAACGCAACTGTGTTGCGGATTACCCGGCGTAGTCAATCGATAAAAATCGATATCGGAAAATCAATCGATAAATCGATAGCTATCGATAAATTGATGTTAAACGATATCGATTTTATCGATCAATCGATAAAATTCGATACTCACACGCCGACGAAGTGTTAATTTTATCGATTGTATCGATTGTATCGATTTTATCGGATTCATCGATCGCTATAGAATCGATAAAAAATTATCCTGTTTCCGTTGAGGGAGCGTTTGATTGTGACTCTTCAAATGAAGATTTTAAAGGCGGCAATGAAATTATTTGTTGACAAGCACTGTACAAGAGAACAAAGAGACTGCATCATGAATTCTTTCTGATTTTATTGTTCCATAACTAACGTAAATTATTTTTCCTTTTCCGCGGGCTTCTCGGCTTCTCGGCTGTCTAAATTTGCCCTTTTTCCTTTATTCCGGTGGTTTTGAAACCACGTTTTAACCTAAGAAACATAAAGAATACGAAGTGATCAATATAAGGAATGATTCGAAAGTATTTGCATAACTAGCCTCCTACGCAGACACCTCTTTGTGCTCGTTACGCAAACGTCCTTTGGACTCGTCACGCGTGACGAGCCGTAAGAACGTCTGCGTAGAAGGCTATCACGCGATCAGATCATACTGGCCTGCGTAGGAGGTTTAAGTAGTTATCGATAAAATTATCATCAATAATATTCGATGAAATAAAATAAATACACCTTTTTTAATGAAAGGATTATACAAAGAGTTGTAAACTCGTTAGTCTTACTTGTCTTGCTTCCAAGTCGAGCGTCTGGGCCAATTTCTCCGTTAGCTCTGGGCTTGCATGGCCATTAGTTGCTTCAAAGGCTTGCTTCGATAAAATTCGATATAATCGATAAAATCGATAGCCCTAATTGGAAAATCGATAATTATCGAATACTCACAACGAAATCCTTTATCGATTTTTATCGAATTTCGAAAAAATTAATCGATTTTTATCGATTGTTATCGAATGCTATCGATTATCGATATTATCGATTGACTACGCCGGGGGATTATCTGCTGGATGCTAAATCAAACGCTATTACAAAGCAACGGAGGTTCATCCTAGCTCCACTGAGACACACTACTCAACTACAGAACTAACTTAGGAGCTTAAAATTATTGCAAGAATTCATGATTTCACTGCAGTGGAATTATAGACTACGGCTTTTTAAGAGTCGGATCTAAGACAACCATATCCGTGATGCCGGAAACACTTTCTCTCAAGTCTTGCACGCCGCAGACTTTAGACATTTAATCACGGCCTGAGATATTTAACGATCCTAGCACGTTCAAAGCGATAACAAACTTTAGCCGATAAGTATTTATCTTGCAACAAAAGTGAGCCAAAGAAACCACAATGTATGCCAATAGAGCTATAGCACCGAATAACGGCATAAAGAAATAAAATAATTCTAACGGCTCTGGACAGCATGAATCCTCCTATCAATATGAGAGATAATCCGCCGAGATCAAAAGGTTTATAATCATCGAAGAGAACAAGTCCTTAACTGTGATCTAAAGGCGCGATCCTCTCTGTAGTCTTACTGGGAAAGCTACACATTAGGCTTTTAAATACTTTTTGCGACGAGTGGGAGTCGTGTTTAGCCTGTCCTTTTTTATAACACTAACCAAGAAAAAAATATCAGTAGGGTTGCAGCTCTTCGAAACCTCTATTTTCAAAAATATAATTGATAATATCAAAAACCTTGTTTCTTCATTCATGAAATCTTAGTTTTGTATGTGAACATGACTATAAAACAGAGTATAAAATTTAGCTTTCGAAACCGTCAATGTTCTCAACTTTGTGCTCATTGATACGACGTTTATGCTACATGTATATATGTAAACTTCTTATTCTTAACCAAATAGAAGATGGTTTTACCATGTTCTCTACGAAAATAATACACCAGTTTTTTATCAAACATCAGGCATGCATTATTTTCTTAAAGAACATGGAAAACCATCTTTTCTATTTATTAAATAGAAATACATAAGACAACCTTACCTTTGATTCACATGGATGAAAAGGGACAAACTTAAAAACAACATCTTCACTGTACCCATGATCTCTATTACCAGAAATTTAGAAAATGGCGTAGAATATTTAAAGGACTACGAATAAACCGCTCCGCGTTTGATATGCCTTGTGCGTTATCGAAGTGAGCGACGTAAAAACGCAAATTCACGAAAGGTTTGGAAAATCAATGAAAAATATCCCAGAAAGATGACGAAAAACGGCAACGTTTATGGATACAATAGATACAACGCGTGTGTAATGGGACTCGGGAGACTGAGCATGCCCAGTAGATATGACGCCAGCGATCCAACAGCGGTATCATATCTCCATGGAAACCAAACACAACATTTCCAAACCATGGCAACCGGGTGTTTACGAGTGTCTAATTTCATGTTAGCTTATATATTATGAGTTTCTAATTTCATGTTGACTGATCACATTACATGGTTCATGACATGATCACATTACATGATATGTCATACTTTCGAAACGTAATTTTGCTACAGATGGCGCGCCATACAGGGATGACCTGTAAACCAGTTTTGATGGCAATTAAATAAATGTTTATTTTTTTTTTATCTCAGTCTCAAAGTTGTCCGGGTTAGGGAAATTAAGGTAACTTAATATGTAGATATTGGAAGCATGACATTTTTGCAAACCCTTTTGTTGGCATTTTAATTTTTAGGCTATCCCTCCCCCACCCCTTGGTAGTGGGGAAATTTTCAGAGTCCCCTCCCCCCTTTTCTTCCTAAAAATCCTCATGTGTGACTGAACAAACTTGTAGTTACCTTTCAAGTTGACAATTCAAAACATATTTGGTAAGTATATTTGGAACCTGTTGAGTTATGCCAGGAATGGACTCCTGTCATGCTAAGGTGTAAGGTTGCAGTTGTGAGGCATTTGAGCATTTCTAATAAAGCATTTTACATTTTTGGTAGGGATAGACCCCCCCTAATATCTTCATCCCCCGTTCATCATTTTTACCTCGTTAATGCGCATGCGCATTAAACGAGATTTCGGAGTCAGTCGAAAAAAGGGACAAAAGTTGTTAACAAAATTTTGTGGACTTTTGTCCGGGGGGGGGGGGGGGGGTTTCTTCTTTCTTCTTTATAGAAGCTATATTAGGGCATTGAGGATATGGTTGGTTAAAGCGGTTAGGATTTCAAGAAGGGCGTCACATACCGTCACTAAAATTTTTGAGGAACACCCCCGGTCCTATTGTTAATTTCCCTAGAGTATTGAAATGTCATGAACTTGTCATGTCTTACGTTACCTCACCACAAAGGTATTACAGTTCTTATTAAGTTTCGATATCTCACGTTAGGTATCAATCTTTCAAATTTGTTTTTAAGTTTATGTGTCCTAGCCGTTCTACGCTGTTCGCGTTTTATGCTTTTTGTTTCCTGTGTGGATGTGTCGGAGACGTTCTACGCTCTTTGCGTCTTATGCTTTAGAAATTTCTTTGTCCGCTTTTTGAGGTTTATAGCAGAGTTGTTTTTCAACTGTTTTAGAGCTGACCTCATCGCCTGACAGATTGTACATGTTTCTTATCTAAACCACAGAAACAACAATGTTGAGGTGTCATGATTATGCAATAGTATGCAAGAGAGGTGAGATTTTGCCTATTCAGCTAACTAAAAATGTTTCGGTTTGATTACGCAAGAGTATGCATTACGGTTTGATTATGCAATAGTACGCAAAAGACGTAATAATTTTGCTGATTTTGTTAACAAAGTTTATCAAGCAAGCATTTTAAGAAGAATTTTTCGCCGTGTCTAAATGCCCGGCAGTCAGAAATTTTCACAAAATTTTCACTGAATGGCTATTTCAAACCTTTTGAGAGTATTTGATGTTCGTTGAGAAATGTCAAGCGATTCCAAAAATTATTTTACTTTTCCATTTGACGAAATATCCAAGCTTGACATTTCTAAACGAACATCGAATGCTCTAAAAAGGTTTGAAAGAGCCTTTCAGTGAAAATTCTATGAAAATTTCTCACTGCCGGGCATTTAGTCTATTTCAGACCGTGCCAGGTAGTCTGCAGAAATGTCAGTCTTAGTGTCGTAAACATAGCGATCTTATAGTATGCCGATGCTTGAATATTTCGTCAACTGGAAAATCGAAATAATTTTGGGAATCGCTTGGTAATTTTAAACGAACTTTGATTACTCTTAAGAGGTTTGAGTGAGACGTTCAGTCGAAATTCTGTGAAAATTTCTGACTGCGAGTCTCAGCAGAAATTTTTTAAGTGTCGAGAACATAGCGATCTTATGGTATGCCCAAGCTTGGATATTTCGTCAACTGGAAAAGCAAAATAATTTTTGGAAGCGCTTGACATTTCTCATATTTCTCATTTCCCATATTCAATTGTAGTGAAAAGTTACAGGATATTTTCGAAAAAGGGAGAAAAAAATTGGAATGATCGCACGGAAATGGCTCTTGACGAAAAAGTTTTCTGAAATAAGAAATTCGCCGACATCTATTTGTTGATTATATGTTAGGCTAGCTTCTGTCCAAATTTGAGGAAAATCGAACAAATTTCCTTTGAGTTGTAGCTCTTTAAAGTGTCCCCAACAAGCGAAAAATTAACTTTGAGAAAACAGCGCTTAAAAAACATATCGCTTCATAAACAAACTCCGCCCACAAAAGTTATACTGTCATTTCTCCGTCAATTTTCACTATTTTTCGATAATGTTTTTTTTTGAATGAAAGTTCATTCTGTAAACTTTATTTTGACGCAAAAAAAAAAAAAAAAAAATTCGATAAATTTTCGATCTGAAGGTACACTGTAACCTTAAGGCGACACCCTCGGGACCCTAACCATGGACCGCTGGATACAGGTTCGTTTTACAGTAAATGTGGAACTAAAGTTTTGGGAGCTATAAGCAGTTGGTTTACGCCTCATAGAGGGTGTACGCTTATTATGAGGTCCCCTTAATACAGGTTTCACTGTAGTTTTCATGATTTGAGGAAATTAACGTTAATGGAGTGTACACATCTTATTGATTTTGTTTTGCAGCAATAAAACTCGTAAAGATACTTGTGTTTGCCTGTTTGTATTATGACGAAAAGTCAGCCACTGAAGTTTAGTTTTTAAATTTGGTGTCTTTATTAGAGAATTCAGGGTAGTCCAGCACTTGTCCAAACGATGTCTGTGATTGAACGAAGATTAGATTTGTCCTGCTCAGATAGGGATTAGGATAGGGGCATTGTTCAAGTGATATATCAATTCTCAAGTAGTTTAAAGCCTGGGTCAAAGGCTCTTACCGGAAAAAACAGTTTATTCGTGATAACTTTAACAAAGAGAACGGAACTGAATCGAAATTTGGCACATGGAAAGGTCTTATCGTTCTTATCATTTTTAAGTATAACAAGCTTTCCCATAAGTCACATGACATGAAACGTGGTCATTTTTCTTAAAATAGCAAATATTTGACGAATTGCCGTTATTCTGATGCAGATTAATTATTTCCAGCCCTTCACGTTTGGAATGATCGTCCATTGTTGTTTTAAAAAATTTTGTGAGGACAAAGGTCATTTTTAATTCTAAAATTTAACCTTTGATTATCTCGTCCGTGACGTAATTGTGGGGACGCTCGTTAATATAAGGTAACTTCGGTGATTTCAAATCGTATGGTGTAATATATGAGAGTCATAATAGCCGGCATAGCAGTCGTTTCTTTTACTAAAGCCACAGAGACGCACGCGTAAAGGAACGGGGCGTGAAAACGCTTCTTTTTTTTTTTTTTTTTTGCTCCTCTTCGCCTTTCTTTCCTTTCCACGCGCGCCTCTGATGTGGTTCTAGGAAAAGGAAGCGGCTGCTACGACGCAGGCTAGATTCATAACTGTTTTTTAGTATGCATATGCTAGTCCAAAAAAAATTATTTTGTTATCGGTGCTGGATATCACGGTTCATGTTCAACACAGCATAATTTGTAGACTTTCATAAATGGCGGCCGATTAATTATTATTCTATATTCATGCTAATCAGCCCGACTAGCCTCGTTTGTATGTGCAAAATTTAAAAGGAGTTTTACTCTAAAATGAGGCTAGTCGGGCTAATCAACCTACATTAATGCGCCCAACTCATGACTCATAGACAAGGTGACAACAACAGCAGTTTGTGGAATAAATGGGTAGGGGACAAAGTGCTCCAGTAAATCACAAGTCATATACCGTATTTCCTCGAATAATAGCCGGGGCGATTACTATTATTATTTTTTTTTTTCACACCAAAGGGGGCGATTATTCGAGGAAGGCGATTATTTTAAATATTGCTCACTGGAAGTCGTGCCCTAAATATTTAATTTTATTATCCCATTAAATCAAAACATAATCACATCAAATGAAATGAACATGGGCTTTTTAAGTGTTCCAAATTAGCGAGTCCTTGATTAATTTTCAATGTCAATATCCTCAGCGTCAGAGCTTGAATCGTCACTGATAAGGTTTGCTGGATCAGACTCCACTTCAGCCTCATCCTCCAGATTTACCGCTGTGGGTTTCCCTACAAATGGGTCGGCGCGAACAGCTTTGACGATGTAACTTGACAGGGAGGAGATAAACAAAGGGAAGATGGCGAGAGGGTTTGGGGGGTGAGGCGATTATTCGAGGGAGGCGATTAAACGAGGGACGGCTATTATTCGAGGAAATACTATCCTAACCTATCCTACCATGTGTTTCAGGGGGATGGTAATCCTCCCTAACACTCTGTGGGGATCAGTAGAATACCCAACAAGAGAGGTCCTTAACCTAACCTCTGGGGGTAGAATTCACCTCATGGGAGAGGAACTTATCCTTTCAGAGTTTTCACCGAGTTACTATAGGAACTACGACATTAAGCTGTATGGCGGCACAATGCGCCAAAATAGTACGATATTTGGGTCTATGGCGCAAAGGATGACCTGTATGGTAGCACTTCATCCTAACTCATAACTTTTATGTGCGATTAACGGGAAAAGAATGGCGTGCTTCGCACGTGAACACGGGATGAGCTTTGAGCGTCACGAGGGGATTTCCCGAATAGCATGTCACACATTCAGCATTTCTGTCCAGGTTGTCGTACTAACTTAGTTAATAATCAATCGGCCGCCTTTTATGAAAAAGGTCTGTGGCACATAGCATGCTAAAGTCTCATGGTTTTACTTATTATATAACATGCCATGTAAGCCAAAAATTAAAATTACGTTAACCTTGTTGCCTCTTCGCCTAATACTGGAAAAGCTAAACTACCGTCACGATTTTGTTGGCCATACTGAGAAGAAAAAGCCCTAACTTTAACTAGCCCTGAGTATATAGCTCAAAATTAGAACACGCCAAAAAAACGCAATCAAAGTCTGGTTTAAATTCACTTCCTCGTTTCCTGGCCTACTTCTGAAACATTGCTAGTTATTTGTTATGACAAAGAGAACCTTAATCGGCATGGTAACCTGCCAAAAAAGTGTACGAGATTGAATGGCTCGGCCACATTCGTTTAACCGCAATATCCCCTAGCAGGATTATTTTCAGGGGCGGATCCAGGATTTTTCTTAGGAGGGGGTGCACCTCTAAGGAATGACGTAACCACGTTTTTTTTCTTTTCTTTGCAGAATACCAGTTATATTAGAAAGATGCAGGTCATCTCAGGGAGGGGGGGGGGGACGTATACACCCCCTGCACCCCCCTAGATCCGCCCCTGATTTTCTTCATGCTTGTCACTTCTCTTCTGATCTTGACGATGTATTGATACTATAGGAAGATGAGATTTTCATCACATGACTACAGTTTGGTGGTACTTCAACACGTACCATATTGCTCCCTGTTGATGTTGCTTTTTATTCATATCATCCATCTGTCTATCAATAAATTGTTTTGCCTGTACATCAACACGAACAATATTACCATTCCCCCCCCCGCCCCCTGTTGATGTTGTTCTTTATTCTTATCATCCATCTGTCTATCAATAAATTGTTTTGCCTGTACTTCAACGCAGTATTTCATAGTTCATGGTTTTTATTTGTGTCATCACCTGACATGTATTTACATTGTAAGGAGAAATCAAATGTTGGTCACTAGAATTGGTCATTACAATATTCCAAACCTCGTGGACGTTAGAACTAATCCATACAAACTCATACACTAACCGATATCTTAATTCTTAGAGTGCGTTTTTTTGGACATTCTGGCCATTCCAAAAACAGATCGAATACCTCTAATCATTGCACCTATTCCTCTCGTAAAATATGGAAGGAAGTCACTACTTTGACTATTTGTCTAACTAGAAAACTGTATGGTTAACTTAGACGCTAGGCATTTCCTCAAATGTTATTTATATTTAGTTATTCGTCCTATTGTTTTAGTAATTTTAGTTTTAAACTAGATATATATTTTCTTGTAACAAAAATGTCATGGAAATGTGAAAATAAAGTATTGTATTGTATTGTATTGTATTGTATTGTGTACCTGGAAAAAAGTTTTGGTTTGCGAGAATATAAACAACATAGTTTTGTAAATGGTTTGAATCTAGGAGTATCAGTAGTCTGTCGTTTGTGATCGTCCGGATGAGTGTGACTGACGTCTCGACAACCTGAGAGGAAGTCATCTTCAGAGTCGTGAAGATGACTTCCGCTAAGGTTGTCGAAACGTCAGTCAATGTCAACAACAACAGTTCTTTTCAGAACTACACTCACCCGGACGATCACAAACGACAGATAACATAGTTTTGTTAACGTATTCTGATTTTAGAATGACCAGAATAAGTCCCCCCAAAAAAGTCCAAACTTCGTTGAAAAAATACTCACAAAGAAACAGAACCATGGAAAAGTAGTGCCGGGGGCGTTTTCATTTGAATGGCCGGCCACATCGTTGGATTTCGTCAGAGACTCGAAAGTTAGAACCACAATACATAACTGCATAATTGATACTGGAAATAAATTTGACTTGAAAAGGTGAATTAACGCAGGAACGATTTAGTTGCATCTAAACGGTTTGGTTAAAGCTGTTAACAGACAAAATATTCAGCAAAGAACAAAATACAGAATAATACCGTGGTGTTTTAGATAATAAGCTCCCGTTGATAACGTGCGGTGATCAGGTCTAAACAAGGCATTTTTATTTTAACAATAAAAGAAGAAAGAAACATTAACCTTCTTTTTCAGTCTGCGGGGAAGTTGAACATTTAGCAAGGGAAAATTGCGTTACATTTCAGTGGTAAATATCGATAAATACCTTTTGGTCCTAAAGCTAGCAATAGAGGGCTGTTGTAAAACAGCCCTCTACCCTCAAGGCCAGCCTTAATGTATTTGATTATGATCGTGTTACAAATAGGTCTACGTAATGAATACCCATGTTTATCTGAGTTGGATTTTTAAGGATCACATTTCACTAGCAAGCTTCCACATTGTAAAATCAGTGCAAAAATGGATTCTTCTAACTCCTCGAAATCTTATCGAGTTCGTGATTTTCTCCCTTCAATAAGGCCATCGTTTCTTTCTTTGATGTTAGTTTTCGCTTGCGGATGTCTCTGGATGAAGAATGAAACAACCAACGATCGACTGATAGCGCTAGAAAATCGCGTGAACATGTTTCCAATAGAAGATCGTGTTAAGAGTGGCTCGATTGAAAATCATGAAAGAACGACTCCTAAGCCAACAGAAGAATCTGTGGAACTTATTTTAAAGAAGATTCGTTCATCTGTTGCAAATAATTTCGATTATAACTCAGGTAAGAATTGCGATTCCACTGTCCTGTACATTTAGACGTTAGAGTGTATCGCTTTTAAACTGGCATATGGAGTCTTGTACCGCAAATTATTTTACAATTTTGATCGCTTTAATATAAAGAAAGGTTATGTTTTAACTCATCAGATGTTAATTTAAACATCACTAGAAAGTATTTAGAATTTAATATAGCTCTTTTGAAACATTTCTACAAGAAAAACTCGCCGAGCGACCAATCCATGTAGCATAACCGGGAGGTAATGAATATATCGATTGTAGGGACTGCCGGAGGTGGGGGGGGGGGGGGGGGGGGGTGCTTGACCAATGTTTGGGTATAGGGGTGCCGCTAATCGCTGCATGAGGGTCTGAAACCTGGACCCTGTTTAAGACAAAGAGAATACCTACCTTGTCTAGGACAACACCATCTATTTTATTACCCTGTCTAGCACAAGCGCTAGCGGAAACCATACCCCGTTTAGGACAGACTCAGACCCTGTTTAGGAAAGACCAGGACAAACTCACTAACCTCAACATTGTCAATAATTGGGTTTTCGTTGTGTCTTTTATGCAATTTGGGCGCAGATTATGTTAATTTTATACGGTTTTGTCAAGGCCGGTGACTCGCGGCGACCTCGTCCCACAAATCGCTCTCGCATCACAAAGCGACGGACCGAATCGCCATAAAAACACCACAGCCATAAGGCCACATAAATTTCCTATCACATCAACTCGTCTCGGCGATCGCACTGCGATTTTGGGGGGAGAAATTTCAAATACTATTCGGTTTCTGCAATCTTCTAGACCTTTTCCAGCTTAGTCCGTCGAGCGAGAAACGAAAAAAACATTAGCGAACGGATAATAGCCGCGCGAAACTGGGGGTCAATTATCCGTTCGCTCACGTTTTTTCGTTTCTCGCTCGACGGACTAAGCTGGGAAAGAGAGAGACTACTCGTAGTCTAGCAATCTTCCCGTGCGCTCGGCTTTTTTGGAGTCTACGGTCGCTTATCAAATAGCCTTTCTCTCCCCCCCCCCCCCCCCCCGCAAATAAAAACAGGAACCGTAAATTATATATTTGTTTCTTTTACTGCAGTCAAAAATGTGTCAAAAGGGCAATCAACAACCCTCAGACCAAGAAACCGCAGACACGTTTTGAACGACACGTCAGTCACTATCACTATGCATGACGTGCGTAAAGAAATCACCAAGCAGTTTGAACAACTCATGCCCATCAAGTACTGCAAGTCAAATGAGAAGGTATGTCCTGCAGGGCCCCCCGGATATCCTGGTCCTGCTGGAGCAAAAGGACCACGTGGCAGGAGGGGACAAAAGGGGACAAAAGGAAAGAAAGGGACTCAAGGCAGAATGGGACCACCTGGTAAATCGGGAAAAACAGGAATGGCTGGGCCTACTGGACCGAGAGGAGAAAAGGGAGACACTGGGGAGCCAGGACCAATAGGAATGCCTAGATCACCTGGTACGCCTGGAAAATCAATATCAGTCCCACACGTGATGTTATCACCCGCTGAACAGACTCGAGATGAAGGAGGAAACACGGCTTTTTATTGCACGGTTGGAGGAAATCCTTCTCATGGCGTTGAATGGCGATTCAAGGGCAGGAAGCTTCTGTCAGATGCAAAGCACGTGATAACAGAAGGAAAGTTGACCATTAAAAATTTGAATTACAGTGATGCTGGGCAGTACACTTGTGCTGCCACAAATATTCTTGGATCGTCTGAAGTCTCTGGCAATTTGTCTGTTCGAGGTGAGTGGATCAAAGAACTTTCAAGCAATATTTGTGAGACCCCATTGTTTAATAACCTGTGTGTGGACTGGATTTACGCAATAACAAAGCTGTGAGAACGAGCAGATTGGTCCTGGTGCCTACTCTTAGCTGCTCGCTTTCCTTTTCTTTTCTTTCTTTTTTGTAAAGGAAAGAGAAATGCGCTGGCTTGATCGCAGTGGCAACTTCTCGTTGTACCGTGGTTCCGACTTAAGAGTACTTATATACGGCAGTGCATTTGATATTAACACTTCCATATTAAACATCATTTCAGAATTTATGAAAGCCAAAACAAGGCGCTTATCAAACGTCACAAAAACCAATTGTGAGGCAGCGTAACTTCCCTTCGGATAAAAATAATTTACAAACAATAACGAAAACTGGTACTGTTCTCCAGTTGGAACTAAACTGTGTTCAATGTAAAATTTTATAAGACAGAATTTAGGCATTCGATCTAAGCTTCCTTTTGTAACTGCCTTGGATGAAAGGAAAATAACTGTAAAATAAAATAACGTCGTGATTATATGCAAGAAATGTAGTAGAACTGTCAGTATTCAGTTACGTAATTAGTGGATGACCAATCAATCATGTTAAGTGTAAGTTAAAAATTTATATTCAGATTCGACTAAGCTTCAGTTATGTCATTAGTGGATTACCAATCAATCGTGTTAAGTGTAAGTTAATATTTATATTCAGATTCAACTAAGCTTCAATGACGTCATCCAATGACGAAAATTCAAGGAAGTTATCCCATGGCTGACTACTGTGATAATAAAGTAATAACAAGTAAAATGCCCGCATATATTATCTGCTAATCCATCGAATAAGGGTTTGATTATTCGTCTGCAATTCCTTTTATTATACTTTCTGTGTCTTCAAACCGGACACTAAGGTGTAAATCGACAATCTACTGTGTAATATTCGTTCGGATATTTTTTGCGTGTTCTCTTTTCCTTATAAGATAAAATGACGTCACAGTCGAATAATAACTTTATATATCCGCTCTGTTTAATCACAGGTCTTCCCATCTTCATAAAAGTGCTCCCATCATTCTCTTTTACTTATAAGGTAAAATGACGTCAAAGTCGAATATTAATTTTTTGTATCCGCTCTATTGTATCACAGGTCTCCCCATCTTCATAAAAGTGCCCCCATCATTCGCCGCACCAGTGCAGTTCTCTACCTTTCGAGTTATGTGCCAAGCTGAAGGGTTTCCACCTCCCATGTTAAACTGGACTAGATCAGGAATGCCTCTTCCTGTCGGAAAGACTGAAGTAAAAGACGGTACCCTCACCATTAAGGACTTGAGTCTTGTTGACCACGGGTTGTACGACTGTATAGCAACGAACAGCATGGGAACAAAGAAGACCAGAATTAGCGTGGCAGTACAACGAGCACCAGGTTTGTCTTATTTGTTCTGCACGGTACGAGCGTCTCAAAACATTAGCATTGAATGTTTTCAAAGTTCATAGATTGTAGACCGGCTCAATCGATTCCTTATTTCACTTTTGTTTTCTTCTGTTATTCTCTCTTTGTGTAACTGTACTATTAATTATTGAGAAAGATGTAATGTTCATCATGTCACGAACGTTGAACAAAGAAAACAATCTGAGTCCCCGACAAGAATCGAACCTTCCGACCTTCCGAACACCGGTCGGATGATTCCGTACACCGGTCGGATGATTCCGTACACCGGTCGGATGATTCCGTACACCGGTCGGATGATTCCGTACACCGGTCGGATGATTCCGTCGCCGGTCGGATGATTCCGTACACCGGTCGGATGATTCCGCACACCGGTCAGATGTAATGTTCATCATGTCACGAAGTTCAAAGTGGAACAAAGAAAACAATCTGAGTCCCCGACAAGAATCGAGCCTATGACCGTCAGCATCCCGGTCGAATGCTCTTACCACTGAGCTACAGGAAACTCATGGCGAGCTAGGCCATATACTAGGTTTATAGATGACATGAGTCATGTGTACTGCTAGGGTCAGCAATGGCAAAAGCGTCATGTGAGGTGATAAATAAACTCGCTAATGAAATGAAAAAGATTTAATGTTTATCATGTCACGAGTGTGAAGTTTGGAAAATTCCTAATCCGATTCCAAGGCACTTCTAAACATACTTCAAATGATTTAAGCATAAGTGGTATTTCTTCAGAAACTGTCCAAGTGACAAACCACGAGCACCAAGGCGAGAGTTTTAATTAAATAATACTCATATTAATTAAGGTTTCTGGCCGGAATGACATAAACATGAGCGAATGTCAAAATGTGGTAAGAACAGCAGTGACCATCTCGCCTGTGGCTCTTTTTGTTCTTACCACATTTTGACTTCATCTATGATCTACAAATGAACAGATGCACGGCAAAATGGAATCTGTTTGTTAAATACATCTACTGAAGAACTTGAAATCTAGAGCGTTGAGCTAGTTATGCTCCAGAATCGCTGCATGTAGTCATATAATACATTCTTGTTGTTTCATACATTTGTTCAGTATTTGACCTATTTGGTCTCCTGATGCAATACTATTATCATGAAAGTATCGGTGTAGTTGTCCGTATAAGCGTTATCGGAGTTCCGAAAATAAAGGCGCGCGTCCAGATAAAACTTGAAAGTACCGTATTTTCTCGTTTAAACGCCGAGCCCCGGGTAAACGCCGGGTATAATAGAGGAAGTTGTAAGTAAGCCCCTCAAACATTTATTGTGGTATAATAAACTTAACATTTAAGAACAAGGTACGCGGCTGCCAAGAAAAACGAACAATAACCCTTTGTTAAAAAATGGCGAGCGAGAAAAACTGCTGATTCAAAGAAACGCCGGGTCCACTAGGCCAAGTTTGAAATAAACGCCGGGGGGGCGTTTAATTGAGAAAATACGGTAAACAAAGGAAGGTAATGAAGGGAATTAGAAAAATTTCATTCATTATATTTCCTTTGTTCGCTTTTATGAATATTTGATTTTAGCCCGATGCGCGTATGTGTTTTCGGAACTCCGATAACCCTTACGAAGCAATTGACTTACAATGTATATTTTGCCATGAATCATGAATTATGAACTCAATGTTGTTTCCATTATTTTTTTCTTCAGGTTTAGGACACTCCGTCATTGTTGGAAATAACAAAAACTTCGTAACCACTTTAAATAATTGGTTGTCCCCCGTGGAACAACAGGATCATTCTGACTGGAAGCGCTGCTGGCGTGCGTCTGTGGACGGCTGGGCTTCCACTACATTTCACGCCAAATGTGACGGCAAGGGTCCAACTGTGACAATAATAAAAGTCGGAAAATATATATTTGGAGGATACACAAGTCTATCATGGAGTAAGTGGTTTTTTTTTTACAAACTGACGATGTACACACCAGTTACATGTAGTATCAGTTATGTGACGTTAAACGAGAACAACTGAATTAACCCTATTCAGACTGGGGGGGGGGACTTTTCGAACCCCCCTCCAGTAAAATTGTGATAACTCTTACACCGAAATAGCTATGAGGCTAAAATTTTCTGACTTTTCCTAGAATTTATCTAGGGACATTTTGGTATCCATAACATGTCAGTGTGATTAACCCTGTTGCCATGGCAACCGGTTTTTGACACATTGGTTTTCAAAATATTAAAATATGGTGATTTTTTTTTATTTTAAGATCTTGTTCTTTGACTTATAGTGCATTTTCGTGTTAGAATAATTTTTTCTTGGGACTAGTTCTTGAAAGACATCAAAAATTTTAACATCAACTATTTGGGGGAAGGGGTAGGTAAATGTTTGCTCTCTTTTACTTATAAACAAACATGTTGTACTATTTGAGACATTAGTTTGATCCTTTTCTCTTTTAGATATTTTTTAAATTTTAATTTCAACAAAAAAAAGGAAATCCAAGATGGCGGATCCAAGATGGCGGATCCAAGATGGCGGACAATAATTTCAAAATTATAGTTTTATCGCCTTTTTTTGCTTTTTCTCGCTTAACAAGTGAGTCCTTGTTTGTTTTTATTATGTTTTAATATTAAGGAGATGATTTTACAGTTATATTAAGCATCTGGATGGAAAAATATCAAAGAAACGTTGGGAAAACAATAGTGACGTCATTGTGACGTCATAAATAGGTGTTGCAGGTCCAAACTGGGTGCGAGGTTTCCTTGTATGGAGCTGAACATTGTGTGAAAATTTCATGGTCTTAGCCTTACTGGTTCCGGAGATATAAAAGGGGGGGGGAGTCCGAGGAGCTCCCCCCCCAGTCACAGATTGCCTAAAAAAAGCCCAGTCTGAATAGGGTTAAAGTACATGTAGTACGGTAAAGTTAGGGCGTAATTAGTACTGAGTTGAGCAGATCTTCGCTGGGTAACCCTACTGATGTGTCTAAACACCTACGTGGTATGGTAACCGATCGACACAATCCTTTAATCCCAACTGAATTCAAACCATGGATCGTGTAACTGGTACTTCTAGCATTTACGTCCGTACCTGAAACCAATTTATTGCGGCAATTTCAATGATGGCTCTAAAAAACAGTAAGTACGTACCACAACTATATCGTCATTCCTTATCGGTTCTGGTTTTAAAGGTGATCAAATATTTGAAGAATTCTCCACTGGATAGCATTTTAAAATGTTACTTAAGATAAAGGCTGTTCCATGCTTATTATTGTTTAGTTATTTAAATGGCTTGTGAAAACCGTTTATGACATATATATTAAATGAATGGCATTCCCACACTTGATGCCAGTTAAATGCTACTTCAGTTTCACCGCCTGACTTCAGTCACCACAAGTTGCTTAGATTCTATTAAAATTCCATCTCGACTCAGACTTACGCTGATCTTGTTATAACCTCTCCCCACCCTACTCCCCTCGGTCCGTTTACTAAAAGCTTGCGCCTGATTCAAAATGTGATGACACCAATCGCTATCGTAAGCTTTCACTTGAAAAACTGTGCAGTTTGTATTTTAACCAAATTATGCGCAATTTATGGTCTGTAAAAAAAATCTTAAATGATAAAAGTTACATTTAAATGTTTCAAATTTGAAAGACAAAAGCTACCTATTCACAGCTGTTAGTTATCTGCAATTAAGGAATATTCTGAAAATATCGCCTTATTCGATTTTTTTTCAGCAATTGTTACCAGCTTTGTTTGTTCCATGCGATACTTTAATCGCTTATTTCCTTATGAAACCGTTAGATTCGCTAACTAGTATTGTTATTTTCCTTGGTACAGTCTAGTAAAAAATCAAAACATAATAGACCACTTTCATAATGGCGGCCGATTTATTTATTCTTTTATATGTATGTTAATTAGCCTCACTGGCCTCGGTAACATGTGCAAAATTCAAAAAAAAATTTACTCTAAAATGAGGCCATTGAGGCTAATTAACATACATATAAAAAAAAAATAAATCGACCGCCATTATGAAAGTGATCTATTAAATATATTAATTGTAACACAATAATAAACCAAACTTATCTGGCAAGAATAATTACGTATGCACCCAAAGGTCGCTTAACAAGATCAATTTTAATTATTTACGAAAGACTGGTGTAACAACGGTTTAACCACATATCACTCACTGAGCGGTACGTGGTGGCTGAATTCACAGTGTAAACATCAAGACAGTGTCACATGTTTTCGTTTCCTGTTTTCCCAACAGGTTCCAGTTCTGGGTATCAATACGATTCCAAAGCGTTTTTGTTCTCTTTGGTGAACAAACCAGGGTGGGCACCTGTTAAACTGCCACAGACAGGGAAGTATAGTTATCACAAGGCGGATTCCATATACAGTGACTCATGGTATGGACCTTCATTCGGAGATGGAAATGACATTTACTTATCCAGCCAAGCGTCATCCAACAGATATTCTTACACACAGCTTGGCTACACTTATAGTCCACCGACCGGACACAGCTTTGAGAGCACCTTCGCCCAAACATTCCTGGCAGGAGGAAGTGACCGCTACTTTACACCTGACGAGGTAGAAACGTTCTATGAAACAACATAAAAAAAAATATGTCAGCTATGAAATTGCCTCAGCTCGCGTCTCTTTAATGTAACAATTGTGATTATTAATTCAAAAACTGGGTCGTAACAATTTGAATTTTTATATAAAATGCAGTAAGGTAGTATTATAAAACAAAACCTTTTAAAGTTAATTTGTAAAATGAGATATTCTTGATAAAAAAAAACTCTTAACAATTGTGATTTGTTAATTTGAAGAGTCCAAACAGTTTTAAGTTTTTATATAAAAGACAGCAAGCTGAGACAGAAAAAGGAACAAAACATTTTAAAGTTATTCTGTAGAATGACATACTCTTCATAACATAACTCCTAATTTGAAAAGTTCGTAACAATTTGAGTTTTTATATAAAAGACAGCAAGCTAAGACATAAAACGTTATTCACAACCTTTCGAAGTAATTATTCTGTAGAATGACATACTCTTAATAACAATTCCTAAAGCGAATTCGGTGAGAAAAAGTTGACTGGATAAAAACCTTATGCAAGCTTTATTATTTTCTAGACTTTTCTACAGCTTTAGTACTGCTTACCTACATTAATTGTTAAAAACGTATTAGCTTATTAAACACTAAGGGCTGGTTATTTAAACGAAGTTTAGGTGGTAATTAACAAAACCGCGCGCGGTCTGAACCAATTTAATTCTGGCCAACCCTAATATTTAAACTTTATTTACTGTAAACAGTGCCCGGAAGGCATATAGCACAGACTAGAAACACATTTATCTACTTAAAATGACCCACTTATAAACAGATGGGGAGGTCCATTGATTGTCTTAAACCCTGGTCAAAGTTAGACCTTAGGGCCGGTTATTTAAACGAAGTCTAACTTAGATGGCGGTTTTAGAAAATTAATGGACTCCCATATCTGTTTATAAGTTGGTTATTCCAGGAGATAAATGTTTTTCTAGTCTGTGCTATATACCTACTTGACATTGGTTACAGTAAATAGCGTTTAAATATTAGGGTTGGCCAGATTGAAATGGGGTTAGACCGCGGTTTTCTTAAACACCGTCTAAACTTTGTTTAAATAACTGGACCATGATTTTGTATTATAATTCAGCAAAATTCAACTATTACCATCATTTGTCATCATATCTGTGTTATTACACCTGAACAGAATAAGGCGTAACTATAACGTGATTTCATGATGAGAGTAATAATTTTTAATTAAAGGTAGTTATATTAGCGTTGCAGGAGTCTGGACATCTTATTGATTTTGTTTTGCACTAAACTCGTAAGAAACTTGTAAAAACATGAATCTCGTGAAGGTGTTCACGAGTTTTCCTGTATGTACGATGATGAAAGGTCAGCAACTGACTTTTTCTTTGTTAGAGAATTAGCAGTAACGCAGAAATTGAGCTGCGTCCGTGAGTGACGTAATCGTGGTAAAAGTTCTTTAATATTAAGGTCATTACTAAAACAGTAAATTCGGTGAGTTTAAATCGTATCAGTATGCAATATGCATGGGGGTCATAGGAAAAGGTTTGTTTTTAGTATGCTAGTCTGAAAGGAAAAAATCAAATAGGAATCGGTGGGGATATCACAACTTTTTATGCAGCTGTTAAACACAACTTTGTGAAGTGTAAAGGAATAAAATAAGGGTAATATTGTTAGTAGTGTTAATTAAATTTAAGTTACAACGTAAACGATCGGGTGTTGTATCGGATTTACAATCACGAGCCGAAAGTGGGTTATTGTAGATCTGATACAACACGGACGCGAATGTTACAGAATACTTACAACCACGGCATACATCCACTACGTGGTTGTAACTAATTAGCATTTCACAGCTGTTCTTTGTTAGACACGAATGTTGTAGAATACTTATAACCACAGTATACATCCACTAGTGGTTGTACCTAATTAGCATTTCATAGCTGTTCTTTGTTAGACACGAATGTTGTAGACTACTTACAACCACAGTATACATCCACATGTGGTTGTACCTAATTAGTATTTCATAGCTACTCTTTGTTGGACACGAATGTTGTAGACTACTTATTAAATGAAAATGAAATGCTTAATGAGTTACAACCACAGCATAAATCCACCATTTTCTACCCTGCAAAGCCAATAATTGACCGATTAAAATTAATCTTATCTGGTCTTCTTCCAATAGCGGAGAAGCTAACCTGCCGCCACGATTTCGCTCGTTTTTTTGGGGACTGAAAAGCCCTAACTATATTCAATTCGGTATATAACACAAAACTGAAATCAAAGACATTCACATTTCTAGCGTCGTTTCTTCGTGTTCTTCTTAAACATTTCTAGTTGTTTGTTATAAGAAGGAGACACTTCACTGATTGACATGGTAACCTGGCAATGTGGCTTGGCTCCCCTTGATGAATTTTGTTGAAATGATCAACTAAAAAACTTTGGGGAAGTGGCTACCAAAAGTCTGATTTTAATTTCTAAAAAATGCGAAATTTAACGACGGCCGAAAAAATACGAAATGTTTAGTCGAAAAACGTTAAAACACGGTATGGACTGGTAAGTTTATACCTTATTCATTAAAAAAAAACTTCAAAAACAACAACTTTGAAAAATTTGATCGAACTATTCATATAGCTGTTTGACAACATGGAGAATGAGTGTGAAATGATGTATATGAAATAAATCATATATGAACTGCGGAAATGAAATCAAATGAAGAATGATCCTCGCAGTTGTGAACGCAATTTAAGCAATTGCGAAAAGAAGCCTGAAAAAAAAAAAAATCAGGACTTCAACGGGGTTCGAGAATGCTGGAGAATGCTGGTTACCTTTTGTTTTATCAATTCTGAAAAAAAAATATCTCGAAAATCTCTTTACCAAAACTAGAAATTTGCCAGATGATTATTAATTTAAAAAATATCCCTGATTCGCCAAAGGCCTTAGCTTCACACATCCCTATCACAAATATGTCCGACTCGAGTTCACCCCAGGCCCAGACCCCCTTCCATTGAACCCGATCTTTGGTTGTAAAGCATTTTTGTTCATTGTAATTTTAAATAAGCACACAGTCAAGTAGTATATAATTTGAATAAACATGAGAGACCAGGTTTTTTAGGCGTTCACACTTGGCTCCGGAAAACTGGTACAACTCTGTGGGTTGTTCAGACAACTGGCTTCTTTTAACCCCGTTTATCTCCCAAGAGTGCCAAAGATCAAAATTTATTTAGTCCACTGCCTGAAAAATTAGAACTACACTACAAGTCACCATAAATGACTCTGGGAGTGAAAGGGTTAAAGGTTTTTTCACATTCTATGCATATAATCTTGCCATGACCTTTACAATTTATAGATAAAGTGACTGCTTAGAAAAGGATTTCGTCGATAAAGCACTCGGGCGCTCATCGAAATTGTGCGAGGACTGCTTCCGGTTCTAGAGTCGGTGCCCGAGAACTGAAGGCCTTGACTATATAATGGAAATTTTTAACAAGGATAATTGTGTCTTTTCTTATTGAAAACATAAGTTTCAAACGGTATGCTTCAAAGCCGTGTTCATGTATATGTATTACCGCACGTGTCCAGGCCCAATCGATGGGACACCAAGTGAAAATTTAAACGTTAAAAGAACTCAAAATTCCACCGGCCAGAGTAGAAACTTTTATTGACCGTCTGTCACATGATCAAAATTGATGAACTGTAATCAACTTCTGTCCTTGTAATCCTGCATTTTTTCTCCCAAATACTGCTTCTCTTTAGCTCTATAGAATTTTTTTTATTCAATTTTGTTATATATTTTGTAGCATTTGGCGATATATAATGGAAATTAAGTAAACACGATTCCGTTATTTCGGTTAGACAGTGTCCCATTAAGACGTAACTTTTTTAGTATAAATCTACTATCACGAATGCTGTTCTCTTATTGGCTACGCTACTCGCTATCTCTCCTATCGTAGAAAGTGAGTGTGTGCGATTGTTATTTATTATATATAGATAGCCCAAGCCTAACAGCGTCGCACTTTGAACAAGCCTAACTAAGGTGAAACTTAACTAAGGTGAAACTTAACTAAGGTGAAAGGTTGGAAGCACAAGAATTAAGATTGACAAACGGGCTATTTTAAATTTTAGCAATTCTCAATTCTCAATTCTCAGTATTACACGACCGTCTACACAGTACATTTTTATAGACCGTACAAAAGTTCACAAAAACAACTTTTCTCTGTCTAGAATAAATAGTACCACTAGTTTCCGAATAAAATACAGTTTTTGTTTGTCAAAAATTGCCCGAGAAACTGATTTGAAAATCAAAAATTCCAAAAATACACAAACATATTTGCATAAGGCGATGCGAGTGAAGATAGAACTGTACTATAAAATCAAAGTCTTGTTTTGTTTACATAAAATCGCTTTTCAAACTATCTAATGAATGAACAAACACATAAAAAATGGACAACACAATCTTCTTTCGAAAAAATTTATTCAAATCTCCATTAGTTTACGTTTAAAAGCAAAACGCGTACCATTTAAGTTCAAGCTTTCTTCGATGAAATTCAAGAGATCGATACAACTGAATTAAAGCACGTTTTAAAATCAATTCTCCAAAACTAACAATAACACCAATAAAAAGTCACTCACAGATTGATATCAACATAAATTCTCATCGAAAACTGTAATCTGTTTTACCTTTAAGTCCCTCGCTTGCTTGGAAATTCAAATCTCCGCTTCTGGTTCTGAAATCCGTAGAAAACAAAATCTCCCGCATTGATAAAAACGTAATACATGAAGTTCCTCGAAGCAAGATTTTATCCCTGAAAGCTCGTCTTTTTCCACTAAAGCGGCTTCTGAGTATCCCTTAATTAGTATCTGTCTTGAGTAGCAAATCGCGAAATATTCAGGGAACTAACGCCTTTAATTTAAACGGTTTTCTCCGCCTAGTAAATTCACAGCAGTTAAAACGTCAAAGTGTTTTTCCAGCTGACGTGACATTCCGCCGGGTAACCGCGCGAAAAAATAAAGCCTCGCTTTGGTTTCAACATGACCTCGTACGCGCATGTTTTGCGACGTCATACGCGCCCGCGAGCTAGTCCCGCGCGACGGAGTTAGTCCTGCGCGACGGCGGCGGCGGAGGGCGGGCACACGCGCGCCCGCTAAAAATTCCGCTAGCCATGACCATGAAAAATGACGGGCATGGTTCTATGAGTATGGGGCTGCGCAGCCAGGCCTTTGGCCTGGCAAGTGCTCCGCTATAATCATTATTCTATAAAAAACGCAAACCTGTCTTATTAATGCAGAGCACGAGACACTTGCTTTGCCACCCACCATAAAGCCAGCCCAGACTTCTGAAGTTACTTCGGTTGCGGTGTACGTTAAACCAGCACGAATGAAAATCACTTGCGAAAAATGCACTTGGAATGTCTTATCCTCCCATCCGCTTAGATAGGTGCTATTCTTTTCCGCGATTAAAGTACTTGCTAATGGTACAAACGAATGAAGACCGGGAACATTTTCTGGCAATACACGTCAGGTAACTACATTCAGACGGTATCCCAGTACAATGACGTCACTTCTTCGTTTTATCATGCATCCAAGAATCCTATGTTCCGTAGCCGCGCCAACAGTCACAATTTGCTAGCAAAGAAAAAGTTGGCACATCATTAATCCAACCTCGTTCCCAGGGTCTCTCTTCTTCCCGCCCCCTGGAGGAAGGGAAGAAGAGAGATTCTGGGAACGAGGTTGTGATTAATCTTGTTAATTATAGAGGCTATGCCACCATAAAGACATATTTATATCATAACGAACCCAAAATAATGGCCGAGCTTGTTTAAAATTATTCTATTATTAGTGCTCTAAGCTGAGAGTAAAAATAATTGTCTTAGGCTGCAGATAGCGAGGATGAAAATGGATTGCAACCCAATTTCAGTTTCAAGTTTATTGTCGTGTGTCTTGGAAAACGCGCTAAATCTCAGATTATGGTCAATTCTTTTTTCGAAAAGTCATTTGATATCTTCGTTTTGTTGTTCTGTTAAACATTTATGTATGAATAGGTACTTAGTTTTAATTTGGGGCCAGTTTGAACCAAAAACGTCAAAATTCCTATGACGTCACAACAGTCAGGTGGTTGGAGCATATACTGTTACATCATACAATAAACTGCAGGGCTGATCTGACTACGTAGAAAAAGACTTTGCGAGACACCATTACGACAGAAACCGATAAGGTAGGATCGCAACCGTGGACAGCTGTTTCGTTGTTATTGCAACTCATCAGCACGGTGTAGCGAACTAAATTTCGCCAGCAATAAGCCAGCACAAATAGAGTACACAATGACCCGTTCACTATATCAGGTTCCGTACTATGTACTCACTTGTCACTCGAATCACGCGCTGCCAAATCACGTGTTTCGAGGAACAAAGAGCCCACAGTGAACACAGTGAAACCAGATTTTCAGGTTCCACCCTCGGACGTACAAAGGGGGAGTGGTTGCCACCCCCCCCCCCCCCCCTTTAAGGTTTTTCTCGGATATTTTCAAGACCATTAAAGATTAGCACATGCCGTTTTCAGTAAATGTTCATTTGCCTTTGAGACATATTTTTGTAAAGTTTGGCGGCAAGCGGTTGCTATGGTAACGAGATATGACGTCATAAGTAACATGTTGCCATTTCTTGAAGAAAAATGCATGTTTTTCACCATATAAAATGCTACCAAAAGCATCAAAATGTTTAATTGTATGTTATTTTACAACTTTAGCAAACAATATTTTCAATTTCCGCATTTTCCCGATAAATTTGAAATTTTAGTGAAATCCAAGATGGCGGCCGTCTTGGCGGCCATTTTGGATGACGTCACAGACCCCCAGCAGCCTTACAACCCATAATATTTACCTTATCTTGTAGAGCACATCGCGGGATATCGATTAGATGTAAAATATTTCCGAAATATTGTAACATCGCAAAAACCCAAGGGTTAAGCACAGCCAACCACACAAACAGAGGTTGGTGTGCCTGTGGTGTACCAGAAGATTTGCTGACGTCTTTGTTCGAGCTCTCATCTCGTTTATATTACGCGCCTGACATGCCGCATATTAACGTTACTCGACTGCTCACAAAAGCGTACCGCAAGAAAACCTCTGCGTTTTAGGAGAAAAAAATCACTGATAAAAATACCCACCTCTAAGATGTTGGGGTTTTGCACCATCAAGTTCATTGTGACCTTCCTTGTTCTCGTGCTGTTCGTGGCCACTCATTCATACAACCCGCTGTCAAATAGGACTCAAGTCCTTAATGCATGCCTTCCTCCACTTCATTCTTTCCTTTTGGCAAATGCATCACTAACCTGAGTAGTTATGTAAGGCACTATACGGCACTTTACATCACCCATAAAAGTATCGAATTTTGCCCGTTACATTTCCTCGTTAAATTTTTCAAGATTTTTTCAAAAAATCCTCGTTAAATTTCCAAAATTGTCGTTAATTTAGTGTATTTTGGAAATTTTCCTCGGTAAAAACCCAGTGGGTAACCATCTTACCCGTACATCAGCATTTTTGAGAAAATTCTGGCTCACTTTCCAAAAAAACACACATCCTCACGAGCCCACTTTCCAAAAAAACACACATCCCTCATGAGCTCACTTTCCAAAAAACATCCTCACGAGCCATTTTCCAGATATAGTGTTTTAATCGATACTCATTGTTAACACAGGACAGTTTGAAGAAAAAACTTCATCCTCTTCGCTTTCTTCAGGTATTGTTAGTGGAGAATCTTGTGGGTTAACATATATATCATGTACCGTAACTTGAAATGAAACTTCTTCTTTGCTGATATAGATACTATCGATTAACAGAGCCAATCTGACTTTTTCTAGCTTTCTCTTTGCGATTCTTGTTAAAATTTTATCCCTTTGTTTTGAATGTTTTGATAGTTTAACATTAAACATTCGTGGATATATTGACCCCCAAACTCTTGTACCCATACCTTCAAACTGAAAACCATAAAAAATACCTTTTATTTTATTAGCTATTTTTTCACCATAAACACCTTTTAAATGTCGCCTACAGATGTCTCTAATAAAAACCATACAATCAAAAAACTTTTCTTCTTCTTCCGTTGCCATTCGACTGCATCCTTCTTTACCGTATAATTCAACAGGAATGGTGTAACCAAGTAGTTCACTACTTTCGTTTTGACTATATATCTCTTTTACACCTAAAATTGTAAGAAATGGCGATTCGATTACTAACGGACCTTTATTGGTGTCAATTTTGATTATTTCAAAACCGGTTTTGCTGTTTATAACCGGTTTATGGAAAATAATATTTGATGAAACTTTTGAAGGACTTAACAGTTGCATGTTGTTATATTACCATATTTATTTTTTAAGACGATTTTTTCATTTCTAGAAACAAGAAATGAAAAATAAACAGATATCTAATCTTCTTCTTCATCGCTTTCTTGTATCGTTAATAACGATTCTCGTTGAGGTAACGGTTTGAAATATGCCTCATGAACCTTTATCTGAATCGAAACAGCTTTTTCACCAATATAGATACTATCGATCAGCAAAGCTAATTTCACATGGCAATATGTGTTTAAATAGTCGAGCGGATCAACATTTTTGTTTCCTTTCACTTTGAATAACGTTAAGAATTTATTCGACTTTTCCGAATAATTGAGTTTGGCATACAATATCGGTGGATTATTTCCTATATCACTGTCCTTGTAATATAAGATACTATTTAGTTTGCCAGCAATTTCTGGATCAAAAGTCTCTTCCAAGTGCTTACGACAAAGTTCTTCAAAATTTTCCAAAGAAAAATAAAACTCTTCTTCGTCCGGTGTCGGTTGATTGTCTTTGGACCATAAACAGACCGGAATAGAATAACCAAGTAGCTCACGACTTGCGTCTTCTTTACTTCTTCTTTCGGTTACACCAAAACTGAAAAGAAACGGTGTTTCAATGACTAGCGGGCCTTTCTTATTATCACGGTAATCGATTTGTATTTTAATCCTTTGATAATTGTAAAGGTCATTTTTTATCGGTTTGCTGAAAATAATATCTTCATTGCGAACATCTGAGAGAATTGACAGTTGCATGTTGTTATTATTACAAATTTATTTCCTTAAGACCAATTTTTCATTTCTAGTAAAAGAAATGAAAAATATTCAAGCTTCATTCCTACTTGCAATCCTTGCAACAGCGTTTATCTTTCTTATGAATACAGATACCGTTTCCACCGCATTCTTTGCAATAATATTTCACTCGATTGTGTTCACAAAACTGATTTCCACTACACTCCTTGCAATAGTACTTGTTATTTCCATGAATGCAGATTCCGTTTCCACCGCAATCTTTACAAACATGTCTCTGTCTACCATGTTCACAAATCCTTGATCCCGAACACTCCTTACAACTGTATTTATTTTTACCGTGTGGACAAAGTTTTGCTCTAGCCATTGGCGGCTTCGTAGGTTCTTTCAATTCTACAGCTTGTAAAGCTTCGATAAGTTCGGCTTTTCGCATCAGATGCCATCCTTTAATTTTCTGCTCTTTTGCCATAGCTTTGAGATCTTTTACCGTAACTTTAGGTTTCGATTCTTGCTTTTCCATTCTTCTATAAAGTACGTTTTATTTTTAAGACCACCACTGTTGTGGTTTGATAAACAAGCGCTTTCGAGTCACGACGTTTCCGAGAAATCGGTCTTAATTTATTCATCTTTTCCGAGAATTGCGTACGTGTTCATTCAAGTGTGAAACCTTCTAAAGTGCATGCGCAGTCACACGTGAAACGCGCGCGTGACACTTGACACGTACCACATGTGTGAGCGCGATAACCTCTACCTATATAAATAGTTCGATGAAACTATATATATTAATAAGTCTGTAATTTGGTAGAACTCAGGGGGGAGACGGTTGGCCACTGTCAGAACCCTGCTTACGGTTCATGCAATGTCAGACCTACGGGGTAGCAGTGTAGTTGAGTCAGTTGACTACGCTCTGGTGAACCAGCCTCGGCCCAACTGATAACAGGGGGGTGCTCAAAGATCTCTTCGGAGAACTTAACCTCACCCAGAGGTATAAAATGGGATGACACCCGCTTTGTCAGCGGGAAAAGTCCTCACTTCGGTGAGGCAAAAGTCCTCACTTCGGTGAGGCACAGAAACAGCCAACCGAGCACCCCCCGACCAGGGTTTTGCACTTTTTTATGAAGTGACTTTACGAACTTTTACTAGAGGTTCATATATATCTAATTCAGCTAAAGCATCGATGAGTTTAGCTTTTCGCATTAGATACCATCCTTTAATTTTCTTCTCTTTTGCTAAATGTCGCAATTCTTTGAAGGTATATTTTGTTCGATTAATCAACGGTCTTTCCCATCCATCATCCATTTTATTTATTTAATACCAAATCTTTATGTTCATTTGAATTTTTTATCATATCGATCTTCGATTCGGTTATTTATTGGCGGACATAGATCGATGATTATCTCATCGATCAACCTCATATCGTTAACAAACGATTCGTGATCGAACTGTTTTCCTCGCAGACAAGACCGTAAATCGACCAAAACTTTCTGGTATGTCGTAAATGCAAATTTACTCATCTCAATCCGTCGGTTATAATTTTTATAATCGGTAAATGTTTTGACCAACAACCCTGCACCGGAAATGACACCTAGTATAACTGGGTTCAACGTAATTCCGCCGGCAATCGTACCGCCTGCGATAAGAGACGATGAACTCAATTTACACAAGAGATTCATCCGTTTGAGATGTCTAAAAGTCTTTTTATAACACCACCATTTCTTGTGATAAAAACTGTAAAGGGACTTGATCACCGATAATTTTGTCTCGTCGATCGATGTATCGATGTGATTGAATGCAAAAAGATCGTATTTCATTTTATAAAGATGACACATACTAATTTTAAAATGATCGCATTCATTTTCATTCTTGTCTCTTTTATAAATGATAAACCAAACAAACCTCGTACAAGAGATATTGATGGTTATCCACTTCAAGGATTCGACGAAGTTTATACTCCTCAATGGTTAAGAGAATGTCGAGAAATCACAAGAGAGGTTGTAGAAAATCTAGTGTGAAAGTAGTAATACTAACTTATTATACGAAACGTATAATAAGTTTAAATTTGACCGTATTTACTCATCTTCATCTGAAGATTCTTCATCTGAAGGGCCATCTTTACAGCTACACTCAACAGGCTCAACAGGTAGCTTGTTGTTGTGAATGCAACGTAAAAGGTAACGCTGTAATTTAATGTAGGTTATCAACCCTTTTTTCCATATGTCTTTCGCACCATATATCTGTGATATTTTCATTAGTTGTTCAGATGATAATGATCCAAGATGTTTGTTTGGAACCTGAAGTAACTTTCTTATCTTTTGTGGATATTCCGTTTGCAATTCACTATTTGTGACCGTGACATCAATTATTTTGATATCATCACTTGCGTCAATTATTTCGATATCATCACTTGTGTAAATTATTTTGATATCATCAATTACGTCCATTGTCTTATTTTATATAAGAAAATATTTCTTTAATTCCATATTTTTACATCGTCTCAAGCCACAGACTTACCAAACATTTATCGACAGTTCCTTGTAAACTTTGTATTCTCACACGAAATTTTTCACATTCTACCATATTTATCTCGTTAGTTAAGTGACAGACCTGTTTCTTACCACCCTCTCCCCTTCCTATTACATTTTTTATCAACACGGCAATAGGATTGTACGTTTCGAGCGTATCGAGAATGTTAACGCAACATTTTACAATTTTACATCCAACAGGTACCATAACATATTCATCTCCTGAAAATAGAGCAAACATCTGGTTCGCAGTTCTCTCGTAAAGACCGTGAATTACAAACGCACCACCGCTGGGACTTGGTGAATTGAGAATTGAGTAATTGTTCATATCCAGATCGGTCTGCATAACCATTTTCCTACCCTCCAAAATATAAGGAGTGTCGTACACAGGCCGGTACATCTGAGCGGTGTCCTTTTATTCCGTAAATTACAAGATAGGCTTGAGCTTGCGAAGGCGATGTTCGTGAGCCGCTACATTTTAAATCGACCATAATATATTCCGGCGGTGAAATTTTCCACTTATGCAAATTGATAATGCTTCTAGCGTAATTCGTAAAGTTTTTTGTCGATTGTTTATTTATATTGATAGAAGTCGATTGAACATAAACGCTAACACCTCTCATCGTAGGCGGGATAAATTCGATACAAACGGTATATTCACCTTCTGGTAATTTATACATATTAAATCCGATTCTTGAGGCGTAGCTATTTAACGGGTGTTTATGTAATAAAAGACTGTAAACTTTTTTGTTTAACGTATGCGGCGACTCCACCAAATCGACTATACCGGTGACGGTTATATCATGTTCTGAACTTGATTGGTTCACATCTTCCATTAGGTACCTAAAATCATCTTTCAAATTTGTCGAGGTGGTGATATGCGATTCGTCAACATATTTTTTAAGCCTCTCTTCTATTTCTATCGTATGAACTACCACACCCCCTATCTTGAGATCAAGATTTTTATCAGCGCCGTCAACATAAGATTTATTACATGCGTCGGAACTATTTTGCGGATCACCGAGATTGGTAATCTTATGGTTTGACATATCGAAATCTTCACCGGACGGATTACTCAATTTACCCGAAATTATATGATCCACGTATCTTTTATTGGCCCCTTGGTCGGCGACCGTCGGGTCTTTCATATTATAAACCGTATTGTTTCCCATATCCAAACTAGTCTCCATCGGAAACGTCTCTTTGCGGGATAAGAAAATATTCCTAATATCGTTGTAAGAGACTAGATTGTTATAATTTGCTCCTAAATCGTGATAAGTCTGTTGTTTCGATTGGACAACATTGAAACGTTCTTTCAGATCGATATTTTTTACGACCTCATGCGTCGGTTCAGGAGCGTTAGGATGAAATTTTTTCAGAGTTACCATATTGACAGCGCATAAATCGTTATCTTCGTCCGTATCCATATTTGTGATTAGTTTTCTGTTCATATCGATCTCACTGGGAAAAATCAATCTGTTTCCTCGAAGATCTAAATCACCGGTCATATGAGTGGACCCATCAACAAGAATAACATCTGTCGGATTTGGTTTTGTCGATAACGCATTTTCCATCTGATGTTTTGTTATCGCATCATAATTTTCCACTCCTTCACCAACATTTACAAGACGTTTTTGTTGAATATCGTAATTGTTATTGACATCTAATTTCAAACCGGTATTCGCTTGTACTTGTTGATTAAAATTTTTTATATATTCCGATATATCGAAATTACTGTATCTTCTGATATTATTAAAAATACCCATACTCTAATCTTATCTCATATAATTTTAAAAACTCTCATCAAAGTTTTTGGTAACGCTTTTCTTTTCTTTGTCTAAAAATAAGAATTCATATGGACCGAGTTTATCGAAAAGAGCCGGATCTATTAGATTTTCTTGCGCAATCAGATTCAGATGCTTTTTAGTCGTCGGCGGATACAAAATCATGTGGGAACAGTTCTGTCGAAGTTTCTGTGGAACATCGTAGTAGGATTGGGATAGATAGATCGGGGAAATTTTATGATGCCGTCCATCTGTATAATGATTGGCGATTTTGTTTTGAACTGCTTGGGGAGCGTTAATAAGATCGTCAAAAACCACCACCTTTCTATTATCGATCGGATAGTCTGTCGTGTCCATAATATCATCTTCGCCAAAAAGTTCTAAAATATCGTATCCGACTCTTTGACTGGCGTTTTCCATTAATTTTTGCAAGTCTTGAATTTTATCCTGATGTTGATTTGGCGAGTATAGGTAAATCTTGTCGTAGTAAATGAGCGGCTTTCTAAGAATATGCATTAGGGTGTTTGTTTTTCCGCATCGAGTTTGACCGGTTATCAGCATACGAAAATCTTCGTTAAGGAAATCGTTCAACGAACGATTATTATCGTTACTTTTTACCACATCGTAATTCGGAATTTTCATTTTGTTGAATAGGGTAAATAAACTTAAAGCGATTTTTTAAAAAATAATAAGTGTTGATTTAACAGATATGGATATTGATAGGGTTAAAAAATATGCGGATTTAGAATTTGAAGGGTTCAAAATCGCTAAAGCGGTTACCGATGTAAAGAATGAGGTGAAAAATAAAGAACAGGTTCGCGATGTTGCGATGGGTGAATATTTTAAAACTCTGAGAGAACCGCTAATTGAACAACAACGTAAAACAGATGAAAAACAGGACAAAGTCATTCAGCAATTGAAAGAAAATCAATTGGCTCTAACCAGCGGTTTCAAAGATCTGGTTGAAACTAACAAAGATATTTTAACATTGAATAAAGAGCTACCCTTCGGTGGTGACCAACCACCAACGGATACGCTACCGATACCTGCACCACCGAAGGGTAAAGTAATAACCGCCGAACCGAATAAGATGTTCACAGAAAGCGAATTAGAATTTTTAAAAGAAACTTTTCATGAACCTAACGAGCTACTCAAAATGAATGAAGAACAACTTGTTGCAACTTATAATGAAGCTAAAGATGAAAACAGAAGTGTCGGAATAAAGATAGGTGGCTTGAAAAGGAGAAAACCAAAGACAGAAGAAGAAAAACAACAACTCGATTATGATCTGAAAATATATGAAAGAACAAGAGATATATTAGACCGATATTTAACAACGATTAAGAATGTAAAAATTTTACCAAAATATACAAAACAAGGTGAAGGGGTACGCAAGTACAAACAACCAAGACGAAACGCTTATAAAATTCAAAAAAATAATCAATATGGAGGACTATTAATCGACATGCCTAAGCTGATGAAAGATCTGAAACTAAACGCTTATCGCGGCGGAAAATTAATTTATCAAGCCGATGCTGATAAATCGCTGATTAATTTACTAACGAAAAGATACAATCCTAAAACAAAATATAGCATGAACGCTGTAAAAGTTTTTAATGATCTAAATATGTTGAGTAATTTACCTCCTCATAAATCATCGGGTAAATCGAAAATGGTCGGTTCAAGTATAGTTTATTATGATGATCCCAACAAATTGGCAGACAGAATGAAGATAATAATCGGTTCGATGGCCGCCGGTAACAATTCACCTGTTTTGAGAAATGATTTATCGCAAATAAATGATGAGCTGTTAAGAATAGGAGCAATCGATAAAACAATTCATGAGAAATTATATAAAAAATATTTAGCGTAATTAAAATTAAAAAGTTTTTCGTATAATAAAATGAATGTTAACAGAACGCTAGTTTTCAAATCTATAGATGCAAGAAAACAAAATCCTAATAATAAACCGGGAAATTTTACTGTAAGGTTTACTCCTGAGTTGAGATTGGACGATAATAAACAATGTTTTTTAGCATTGGATCATCTTAGCATGACCGCAAGTTGGCATAACATTCGTCCCGAATATGATAACAACAAACTAAAAATATCAAAAGATAAAGGTCAAACATATGAAACGATTACTTTTCCATCAGGGGTTTATGATTACGAAGATATAAATGATCATATCCACAAAACGATTGGAAAAATACCCAACACGGACGAATATGGAATTAGCGTATTGTTTGATCTTACAACTTACAAGGTATTTATTCAATTATCTACCGATTATCGCATCGATTTTAGTTCGAGTGGAAATTTTAATATTTTACTCGGATTCGAATCGAAAGTTTTAACGAGCAGCGGTTATGGGGAAAATTTCCCTAATATCAGTAACAGCATCGATAATCTTACCTAAAATGTAGTTTGTTGAGCGATTCGATCGTTTCAGGAAAGCGAAGCAATACGCTATTCACATTCTCAACAAATACAAAAACAAGGTCTTTACCTTTTGAAATCTACCCGAGAGTGAATTATTTATGGCATAAGATGAATAGAAAAGACATATCCGAAGTAACCTTTTACTTGGCCGACGATGAAGATAGAATTGTTGATCTGAACGACATCGATATTTCCATAACTGTAGTGTTAAAAGAAGTATAGAAATTTATTTAGAATTTATAAAACTTAGACTTACGTATGGAAGAACAAAGAAGAATAAGAGATTTTGATACGGGAGAAATTTCTTATATTGACTCTGTAGAGTATGGTTCCGGTTTCTTCGATATATTTTCAAAAATCGGTTCCAAATTAACAGGAAAAACAGCGAGTAAATTGGCTAGTAAAGCAGCAGAAAAACTTATTGAAAAAGGTGCTGAACAGGTCGGTCAAAAAACCGGTGAAGTTCTTGGTGAAAAGATTTATGACAAGTTTTCATCAAGAGGTAAAAAAGAACCTGCACCGCCACCGCCACCGCCACCGCCACCGCCACCGCCACCGCCACCGCCGCCGCCGCCACAAATTTCAGGCGAAACAAAAGGAGTTGATATTATTAAATTTTTAAACGAAGAAAACGCTAAGAAAGAGAAGAAAGAAGACAAATTTCAATATATCAGAAAAATCGTAAATGATCTGATTTAATTTTAAAAATAATTTCTTATTATTATTCATAATAAGAATGAGTTTCAGAAGTCCAGAATTGGTCAAACGATATGAATACGTATCCTACGATTTGGAAACTCCGCTAATCGATAATGTCGCAAATGATAATAGACAGGTTAAGAATAATTATCGATTCACGGTTGATAACTCTTCAGAAGCAAATCCGATCGATTGGTATAACGCATATTTGGAAGTAGATTTCAAACTTGTCACGCTTGCCGATAGTACAGTCGGAATAGTAGCAGGACCGAATAACGGAAATCAAGATTGTACCACAACTAATGGTCAAACTTTTATAAAACAGATTCAGGTTGAATGCGGTGGAATAACCGTTTACAATAACACAAGAGCCAACGAAACATCGAACGTACTTTCCCTCTTAAAATATACAAAAAGTTATGCCGATACGATCGGTAAAGATCAGTTTTTATATTTAGATTCATCCACGGGAACGACCGAAGCACGACCGGCTCAAGCGCTATATAACGAAGGTTTTGCTAGAAGAAAGATTTTGACGGATGCTGCAGCTGTTAACAAAATTTAGATTCCGTTAAATCTATACAGCTATTTTGCAGCTTTCAAAAATAATCTTCACCCGAATATCAAGACAAATCTTCTTATAGAACTTGAAAGCGACAACAATATAATTTTCAGAAAAAATGCTGCTCCAGATAGTAAAGTGATCTTAACAAAATTAAGATTGTGGTGTCCAAAAATTATTTTCAACGGTTTAGGTATGAAACAGTATCTTGAAGATTATTTGAAACCCAAAAAATGGACTTATTTGAGAGAACACACCGAAATATTACAAACAACCTCTATAAATAACTCCTTTCGAATAAGTACAGGAATTAGGAGACCGAGGCATGTTTTCCTCTGGGTTGTTCCCGAGGCAAACTATAGTAATCAGGAACAAAATATATTTACTTTCGATACATTTAGTATCGGTGCAAACAATCGATATTTTTCTAGAGCACACTTGCTAATAAATAACAGCATCCAATATCCTCAATTAGATTTGACATCAGATGAGGAGTCAAGACTTTACAGAGCTTTGTTATCCTACAGTTCCGCTTACAACGATTTTTTAAGCGGAACAATAATTGACCGATCAAATTTCAGAAATCTTTTTGGAATTCTATACTTTAATCTTAGAAACCAAGAAGAAGATGTAAAAGATGGTGTGGTTGCGCTTACTTTCAATTATGAATTAAACGGAGCAAATCCAACAAATTATAGATTGAATGCTTTAGTCTTATATGAAAAAGAGATAGAGTTATACACATCATCCGGAAAAATATTAATAAAAGCGTAAATCTAATTAAAATTATATTTTGTAAAATTAAAAAATGGCTACACCGTATTTTGCATATGGAGTAAATTTGTCTCAAGGACAGCTACAAAGGTTGAAAAAAGCATATGACGATAATTCAGAAATTACGATAAGGTTGAGTAAGAATAATTTGAAAGGGTCGCATGAGTTGATGTTGACAAAAACCCAGATTAATAAGATTAATAAAGCGCTAAAAAACGGTACCGGTACCGATATCAAAATATCTAAAACACAGATTCGTAAAGCGATCACCGTAGGGGGAAGTTTGTGGACCTCGCTGTTGTCACTCGGTACAAAGTTGTTACCTTTTGCTACAAAAGCGGCAACAAAGGTAGTACCTTTAGCTACAAAAGCAGCTACAAAAGTATTACCTCATTTAGCTACAGGAGCGTTAGGCGCTTTGGGAAGTCTCGGTATCGATAAGATTTTTGGTAACGGAATCACGGTACCGTCTGTTTTTCTTCCTCAACTACTACGTATAAAAGGATTGACGCAAAGGCAAGCGCAAGTTGTGCAAAAAGGTATGCAAACCGGTAGCGGAATAACATTCAAACCTACGCAAAGACAGATAAATGGAGGATTTTTAGGAACACTTGCAGCAATCGGAATTCCTATGGCTATCGAATTAGCTTCAAGACTTTTTGGAAAAGGATTATCTGTAAGTCCAAGAGAAGGATACGGATTACAGGTACCGAAAAGAGAAGGCAGAGGATTACAGATTTCTCCAAAGTTTCCATACCAACCTCCGCCTTTTTACGGAACATGGGGTGAAAAAAACCCAAATTTAGGGATGTACCGCTAAGTAATTTTGACCTCCTTGAATGGGTAAGATACTTAAAAATACCCGATTTCAAAGGTATTTTTTCGAGAGATCAAACGGTAAGTCATATTCATAAAACAGGATGTTGTATAATTAATCTTGATGATAAGATAGGGAACGGTACACATTGGGTAGCTACATTTGTAAAAAATAAAAATCTCATATATTATTTTGATTCGTTTTGTTTACCGCCACCACAAGATTTCATTGATTATGCTAATAGCTTGCGCATGGAATATCAATATAATATCGGTTACCCGTTTCAAGCTATAAAATCAGTAAGATGCGGTTATTATTGTTTATATTTTCTTGATAATATTTACAAAAAATCATTTTATGATTGCCTAAGTAGATTCAAAATCGATAATCAAAACTATAATGAAAAGTTTATTAAAAAATATTTCATGTAATTAAAATTAAAAAGTTTTATTATACAGATCGTATAATAAAATGGAGTCGTTAACGTATTGCGTCAAGGAAAAAATAAAAACCGGCTGTACTGAACCATCCGGTTATATGACAGCTAAAAACGGTAGACCTTATTTTTGGTGCACTTGCGCTAATTGTGGAATCAAGAAAACCCGTTTCGTTAAGAGTTCGGAAAACTAGTTGGGCCCGCCTCGGGGGCGGGCTTTTTTGATGTGGAAGGTAGTCATAGTCTTGGAGAGATTGCTATGAAAACCGGTATGAAAGGTCTTTACAATTTAGGAAAAATAGGTGCGTCAAAAGCCATCAAATCAGACTTTGTAAAGAAAAAGATTAGATCAGCCGCTAATAAGTATATAGATCAGGCTTTGGACAGTTTCACAGGAGACTTATCGAAAAGACTCGATCCGCTTCACCACGGTAGCGGTGTCGACATTCATAAAATGATCGGTAAGCTTCCGAAACCAAAAGGCGGTTGGACATTACCCGGACATAAATACACAGGACCATATAATGACTTGGATTCGCAATTAAGATATGATCCGGAAACAGGTAAAATACTGGAGATCTACGATAAACCGACGGGTGAAACGGATGCTATAGCGATGCAGCATGACGTCGATTATTCTGTGTGCGCAAATAAACCGGAACCGCGTAAATGTAAAAACGAAGCGGATAGAAAAATGGTGAAAGCTTTGGATAGCGTGCCCTATAACGATCGACAATGGGGTCATTGGTTAGCTAGAAATACTATCGACGTAAAACAAAAACTTGGGTTGGGAAACGGATAAGGCCGCCGAGTAGATGGCAAGAAAAGCTAGCAGATGAGCTGCATAAACCTATAAGGCGAAAGTTTACTCGGCGGCGTGTTATTGTAAACGGAATCGATGAGATATGGTGTTCTGATCTTGTTGAAATGCAGAAATTAAGTAAGTGGAATAAGGGATATCGATATCTTCTCATGGTGTTAGATGTTTTCAGTAAATACGGTTGGATTGTACCGTTGAAGAATAAAAAGGGAGAGACCGTTAGGGAAGCGTTCAAAACAATATTCAAGAAAGGAAGAAAACCGAAAATGCTGTGGGTGGATAAGGGAAAAGAGTATTACAACAAGAACATGAAAGAACTGTTGGATAAAAATAAGATAGTGATGTATTCGATAGAGAATGAAGAAAAATCTAGTGTTTGTGAAAGATGGAACCGTACGATAAAAGAGAAAATGTATAAACAGTTTACCGTTCAAAACAATACCGTGTATTATGATCTGTTGCCGATGATATTGAAAGAATACAATAATTCAAAACATCGAAGCATCGGTATGACACCTGTGGAAGCGTCGAAGAAAAAGAATGAAAGTGCTGTTTATTTAAATCTGTACGGAAAGATGAAACGGATGAATACTAAGCCAAAATTTAAAGTTGGGGATAAAGTTCGAATATCAAAATATAAACGTCCTGTTTTCGATAAAGGTTACACACCGAATTGGACTGAAGAGATTTTTACTATCGATAAGATTCGATACACTAACCCTATAACTTATAAACTGAAAGATGAGTTGGGTGAGGAGATAACAGGTTCTTTTTATAAGGAAGAGCTGCAGAAGGCTAAACAGACCATCTTTCGAATTGAGAAAGTGATTCGACGAGATGCTCGAAAAGGTAAGGCGTTAGTGAAGTGGAGCGGATATAGCGATAAATTCAACTCTTGGGTAGATCTGAAAGAACTGAAAGATCTGCGGTGAAGATCTCTTCTTTTCATTTCATGAACGTGAAATGAAAATTTAAAATGGTATTAAAAAATAAAATATATTGATTATAATACACGTATGGAGTCAAAAACTGTTGAACAGCTTAAGACATTTGCACGTGAAAACGGTTTGAAAGGTTTTTCACGTCATAGGACGAAAGCGGCGCTGATCGAATTCATCGAAAGTAGATTAAATACTTCCCCTCCACGCGGTATCGTTAATTTTATAGATGAAGAAGAATCACCACCTAGGGAAAGAGAACAAACACCACCTCCACGAAAAGCAGAACCAAAACCTTATCAGATAAAACCCAAACAAACCCGCAGGCAGAAAAGAGAAGAGAAAAACTTTGAAGCACCCTCACATGTTGAATTGGCGGATAATAAAAGAAAAGAGAAACAGATCAAGCGGCTCAAGAAAAAACTCCAAAAGGTTAATAAAAAGTTGAAAAATAACAAAAAGCAGAGAAAACAGCTGTTTTCAAAAAGAGAATTGCTCAACAACGAGCTTGACATCTTGAAAGGAACAACCTTGTTGGAACATCCTTATGAGATAATCAAGATATCTTCAAAGGAAAGTAGAAAGTTCAAATCGTTTTTCGATGAATTCAATGTTAAAATAGTAAACCCACACCTTTCAGGTGTATTCGATATCGATCAATTACTGCTAGAAATAGGGCTCAGAGTAATAAAAGAGAGAGGGTTACAAAACGGTGACAAGATTCGATGGATACTTAGTCATCCGAGTTGGTATAAACCGGTCAGTACAAAACGAATCACGATCACAGATCACCTTGGGACGGATCTTGTCGAAGAGATAGCTAGATTCATTGAATACAAGGATGTACCGCTCTCCGAGGTCAAAATAGAGATTCAGTCGGTAAAGGTTCCCCGGGGAATGGGTCGATTACGTGTAACAAAATTAAATGCCAGCGATAAAAAGAGTATAATCACAATCAAAAATAATGACTCAATCTGTCTTGCGCGAGCAATAGTGACGGCTCGTGCAAACATAAATAAATGTAGATGGACAAAAACTCAGCTACAGGATGGGTTCAATAGGTCGAGAAAACTGCAGAAAGACGAAGCTATCAAACTTCATAAAGAAGCTGGAGTGGAGATCAACGAGGAAACCGGTTCAGATCTGGAAGATGTAAAGAGATTCGCGGAACATCTTAAGATTCAGATAAACATTGTAGACGGCGATCGATTCAATGATCTGATCTTTACTACCGATAATGAGCACGATGGACAGATGATATACCTTTACAAAAACAAAAACCACTTCGACGTTATCACAAGTATGCCAGCGTTCTTGAGTAAAGATTATTATTGTCACACCTGTAAAAAGCCGTACACAAAACGCGATTGTCATAGATGCCCCGCAAAATGTACAGCATGTTTTAAATACTTTCCTAATGGGAAAAAATGTTCTAAACCACCAATTCCATGCGATAAGTGTAATAGATCTTTCTTTGGATTAGATTGTTTTATGGAGCATCTACGTGACAGATGTAAATGGGGAACTAATGACACTGTGTGTAAAAAAGTAGGTAAATGTTTGAAATGCGAGCGTACAATTACATCTTCTAAAAATTTTGACCTAAAAAAGCACATCTGCGGATATTCAAAATGTAGTAATTGTAAGGAGTACTGTGATATGAAAGAACATCTTTGTTTCATGTCTCAAACGGAATGTAGGGGTGGAAAATGTCAAGGTTACGGATGTAAGGATGGAAATCTGTGTTATTCTTGTCGGACAAGAACCGATAAATACATGTTCTATGATTCTGAGGCAACTCAGGAGACCGGTGTTCATGAGGTCAATTTAGTCGTCTGTCACGATTTTTATGGTAATAAATATACGTTTGAAACGGTCGACGAATTTTGTAAATTTATTTTTAACAAGGATGAGCATGTGGGGTATACCTTCATAGCTCACAATGCAAAAAGTTACGATGCTCAGTTTATTCGAAATTGGAGTATAGAGAACAGAGTGAAACCCGATATTATTTACAACGGAACAAAGATTATGTCTATGAAGGCTGAGGGTGTTAGATTTATTGATTCTATAAACTTTATCGCTGCGGGGTTATCATCGTTCCCTAAGACATTTGGTTTGAAAGAGTTGAAAAAAGGGTATTTTCCACATTATTTCAACACAAAGTGTAACCAAAACTATGTAGGACCGATTCCTGATAAGAAACACTATGGTTATGATGAGATGAAACCTTCAGCGAGAAAGGAATTCTTAAAATGGTACCAACAACGTATTGATGAAAACTATGTGTTTGACATGAAGAAGGAGCTGAGAGATTACTGTGATAGTGATGTAGACATCCTCAGAAGAGGTATGTTGATTTTTCGAGAACAGTATATCGAGTTAGGTAACATCGACCCTCTTCAATATATAACCATCGCTTCTGTATGCATGACCATGTACAGAAGTAACCACATGCGTCGTAAAAAGATCGCTGTTGTAAAGGAAATTACACGTGGAGAGAACTACAGTAAAAGTAGCATCGCATGGTTAGATTGGATTTCTCAGAGAGATGGTATTAAGATTCAACACGCTCTGAACGGTGGTGAAGAGACTTTACCAGATATCGGAAAGGTTGATGGTTTCTGTGGGAATACGGTCTACGAATTTCAAGGATGTTTTTGGCACGGTTGTGAGAAGTGTTATACATGCGACACAATCAACACAAAAAATCAGATGGATATGTTAACTCTAAGAAAGAGGACGGTAGCGAAAAACGATAAGATTAGAGCTGCCGGGTATGAACTGGTTGAGGTTTACGAATGTGAACTGAAAAAGGAGAAAGAGTTTAATAAGTTTCTAAAAACGTGGAATCGGGAATTTGTAGGACCTCTTAACCCTAGGGACGCATTTTTTGGTGGACGAACAAATATAACAAAACCGACCTACACATTCAAAAAAGGTGAGAAAGGTAGATATGTCGACTTTGTTAGTTTATATTCAACGGTACAGTTCTTCAAGCATTATCCGATAGGTCATCCTACAAAGATATGTAATCCTCCTCAAGAGTACGATGAGAACTGGTTTGGTTTTGTGAAATGTAAAGTTTTACCTCCAAGAGGTCTTTATCATCCTGTGTTACCGGTAAAAATAAAATGCGATAAGGCTGAAAAGCTGCTATTTCCGCTCTGTAGAGTGTGCGCTGAAAATAAGATTCAGGAATGTACACATACAGATGATGAACGATCATTCATAGGAACATGGTGCACAAATGAGCTGAATGTGGCGATTTGTAAAGGGTACAAGGTACTAAACATATACGAGGTGTGGCATTTCCCTAAAAGATCAGATGACCTTTTCAAGAGCTATGTAAGAAAGTTCATGAAGATCAAGATGGAATCGAGTGAGCTGAAGGTTGGGGAAGGTTGTACATATAAGAGTGTTGATGAGTACAAGGCTATTGTTAAATCAAAGTTAGGAATCGAGCTTGGTGAGATTGAGTTCAATCCTGGAAGGAGGGCGATAAGTAAGATCTCTCTATGTAGCTTATGGGGAAAGTTTGGTCAGCGTAATAACATGAATCAGACTGTGTACGTCACTGAACCAAAAGAATTTTACAAGATCTTGTTAGATGAAAGCTTAGACGATCTGAACATTCAATTCTTAAACGAAGATATGGTTGAAATGACTTACAACTTGAAAGACCAGTTCGTTGACAATAGTAATAACACAAACATATTTATTGCTGCCTTCACAACCAGCCACGCTAGAATGATGCTGTATGAAGTGTTGGATAAACTCGGTGATCAGGTTCTCGGTTTTGACACCGACAGCTGTTGGTATATCGAACGTGAAGGAGGACAGCGAATCGAAACAGGTGACAGCCTCGGTGATCTAAGCGATGAGTTAAACGGACATTATATTACGAATTGGTGCGGTTCTGGTCCAAAATCATACAGTTACAGTACAAGTGATGGGAAGATGGAATGTAAGGTCAAAGGTTTCACTCTGAATCACAAAAATAGTCAAAAAATAAATCAAAAAACGATGAAGCAGATCATCGAAGGTCAAAAGGAACAGATAACAACCGTAAACGAACGAGCGATAACTCGGGATCCTTTAACAAAACAGGTTGTAAATAAATACCAGAAAAAAGACTTTCGGATGTGTTACGATAAACGGTGTATGGTGAAGACCGAATCTGGTATCGAGACGTTTCCATACGGATATTAATGAGTATCGATTAAAACACTAGATCTGGAAAGTGAGCTCATGAGGGATGTGTGTTTTTTTTTTGGAAAGTGGGCTCGTGAGGATGTGTGTTTTTTTGGAAAGTGAGCCAGAATTTTCTCAAAAATGCTGATGTACGGGTAAGATGGTTACCCACTGGGTTTTTACCGAGGAAAATTTCCAAAATACACTAAATTAACGACAATTTTGGAAATTTAACGAGGATTTTTTGAAAAAATCTTGAAAAATTTAACGAGGAAATGTAACGGGCAAAATTCGATACTTTTATGGGTGATGTAAAGTGCCGTATAGTGCCTTACATAACTTCTCAGGTTAGTGATGCATTTGCCAAAAGGAAAGAATGAAGTGGAGGAAGGCATGCATTAAGGACTTGAGTCCTATTTGACAGCGGGTTGTATGAATGAGTGGCCACGAACAGCACGAGAACAAGGAAGGTCACAATGAACTTGATGGTGCAAAACCCCAACATCTTAGAGGTGGGTATTTTTATCAGTGATTTTTTTCTCCTAAAACGCAGAGGTTTTCTTGCGGTACGCTTTTGTGAGCAGTCGAGTAACGTTAATATGCGGCATGTCAGGCGCGTAATATAAACGAGATGAGAGCTCGAACAAAGACGTCAGCAAATCTTCTGGTACACCACAGGCACACCAACCTCTGTTTGTGTGGTTGGCTGTGCTTAACCCTTGGGTTTTTGCGATGTTACAATATTTCGGAAATATTTTACATCAAACCTGTCTTATTAATGCAGAGCACGAGACACTTGCTTTGCCACCCACCATAAAGCCAGCCCAGACTTCTGAAGTTACTTCGGTTGCGGTGTACGTTAAACCAGCACGAATGAAAATCACTTGCGAAAAATGCACTTGGAATGTCGTATCCTCCCATCCGCTTAGATAGGTGCTATTCTTTTCCGCGATTAAAGTACTTGCTAATGGTACAAACGAATGAAGACCGGGAACATTTTCTGGCAATACACGTCAGGTAACTACATTCAGACGGTATCCCAGTACAATGACGTCACTTCTTCGTTTTATCATGCATCCAAGAATCCTATGTTCCGTAGCCGCGCCAACAGTCACAATTTGCTAGCAAAGAAAAAGTTGGCACATCATTAATCCAACCTCGTTCCCAGGGTCTCTCTTCTTCCCGCCCCCTGGAGGAAGGGAAGAAGAGAGATTCTGGGAACGAGGTTGTGATTAATCTTGTTAATTATAGAGGCTATGCCACCATAAAGACATATTTATATCATAACGAACCCAAAATAATGGCCGAGCTTGTTTAAAATTATTCTATTATTAGTGCTCTAAGCTGAGAGTAAAAATAATTGTCTTAGGCTGCAGATAGCGAGGATGAAAATGGATTGCAACCCAATTTCAGTTTCAAGTTTATTGTCGTGTGTCTTGGAAAACGCGCTAAATCTCAGATTATGGTCAATTCTTTTTTCGAAAAGTCATTTGATATCTTCGTTTTGTTGTTCTGTTAAACATTTATGTATGAATAGGTACTTAGTTTTAATTTGGGGCCAGTTTGAACCAAAAACGTCAAAATTCCTATGACGTCACAACAGTCAGGTGGTTGGAGCATATACTGTTACATCATACAATAAACTGCAGGGCTGATCTGACTACGTAGAAAAAGACTTTGCGAGACACCATTACGACAGAAACCGATAAGGTAGGATCGCAACCGTGGACAGCTGTTTCGTTGTTATTGCAACTCATCAGCACGGTGTAGCGAACTAAATTTCGCCAGCAATAAGCCAGCACAAATAGAGTACACAATGACCCGTTCACTATATCAGGTTCCGTACTATGTACTCACTTGTCACTCGAATCACGCGCTGCCAAATCACGTGTTTCGAGGAACAAAGAGCCCACAGTGAACACAGTGAAACCAGATTTTCAGGTTCCACCCTCGGACGTACAAAGGGGGAGTGGTTGCCACCCCCCCCCCCCCCTTTAAGGTTTTTCTCGGATATTTTCAAGACCATTAAAGATTAGCACATGCCGTTTTCAGTAAATGTTCATTTGCCTTTGAGACATATTTTTGTAAAGTTTGGCGGCAAGCGGTTGCTATGGTAACGAGATATGACGTCATAAGTAACATGTTGCCATTTCTTGAAGAAAAATGCATGTTTTTCACCATATAAAATGCTACCAAAAGCATCAAAATGTTTAATTGTATGTTATTTTACAACTTTAGCAAACAATATTTTCAATTTCCGCATTTTCCCGATAAATTTGAAATTTTAGTGAAATCCAAGATGGCGGCCGTCTTGGCGGCCATTTTGGATGACGTCACGGACCCCCAGCAGCCTTACAACCCATAATATTTACCTTATCTTGTAGAGCACATCGCGGGATATCGATTAGATGTAAAATATTTCCGAAATATTGTAACATCGCAAAAACCCAAGGGTTAAGCACAGCCAACCACACAAACAGAGGTTGGTGTGCCTGTGGTGTACCAGAAGATTTGCTGACGTCTTTGTTCGAGCTCTCATCTCGTTTATATTACGCGCCTGACATGCCGCATATTAACGTTACTCGACTGCTCACAAAAGCGTACCGCAAGAAAACCTCTGCGTTTTAGGAGAAAAAAATCACTGATAAAAATACCCACCTCTAAGATGTTGGGGTTTTGCACCATCAAGTTCATTGTGACCTTCCTTGTTCTCGTGCTGTTCGTGGCCACTCATTCATACAACCCGCTGTCAAATAGGACTCAAGTCCTTAATGCATGCCTTCCTCCACTTCATTCTTTCCTTTTGGCAAATGCATCACTAACCTGGACCAGCTCAACTTGGGAGGTGGATTTCCATCCGCTTGACATTTTGCCTTGAGTGTACTCCATTGGTGTGGCAATTGATCGAGGCTTCTTTGCGAAGATGGGAGAACTTAAAAATACACTAATATTTATACGGCGACGTGTATTCGGCCTGTTTCCTTCAGCTACTTTAATTTGTAATTAATGTTTCTGAGATGTTTGCTTAAAAATACTCTAAGAGTGTATAAATGACAAACCTTGTGTCATTCCAACTCTCAAGTGTATTCCAGAAAGAGACAGAGGCACTTAGATAAGTCCGATCTGCATATGATATGATCAGATGCGCTTTACATTTTTCAGTCCAAGTTAAATAAAATATAAAATTAATAGATAAGTTGCTACAAAACAAATACGACCTTGTTGCCGTTACGGAGCCTGGTTACAAAAGAGGTATGATACAATAAGAGTCGAACTTTGCCCATCTGGTTATAAGCTAGTAGACCACCCTCGTTTAGGGCGGAGTGGTGGGACATTGGGTTACTCTACCGTGACTGTCTTGGAGTTATGTACTATTGTCGGATCCGGTGAGGGGCAGTTTTTTATTACTCTGAGCTGCTGGTACAGCTATCGACCTCTTGCAAGCTTAAGATGATAACTGTTTATAGAATACCACCTTCGGAGGGCCACAGGTTCCCATGAGCAACTTCCTGAACGAGTTCTCGAATTTCATGGAATCTGTTATTTTGTCAATGGTTCGACAGATCGCAATAGGCTCACGCCCTCAATCGCCTTCAGAGGCTGGAAGATCTAAACCAAAGGTCACGAGATCCATTCCAGGATCATAGATTGTTTCTATGATTCCTGTTATGGGATGCAGAACAGCAGGATTTTGGGGGTGAACGATCGTCGAGTTAAGCCGTAGACGGTGTCGAGTCAAAACACGCGTCCAGGAGTCGTGGGAATCAGCCCCCTCCTCATAGCCCCCGACGTCGTTTACCGGTACGACAGCAAAATGGCAAACGTGAAAAGAACCAATTTTAAAAAGTTATCAGCACCCGCCCACCAAACAACGCCTGCACTGCCACGATTTGACGGTATTATCAAAATAAACAGCAAGAAAAAAATGTAGTATAATACCATGCTGTTTTACAGAATGGACTTCCTTTCATACTGTGCGGTCATCAGGTCTGAACAAAGCATTTTTTTTTTAATTTCAACCAAGAAGAAAGGAACATTAATCTTTTTCAGTCCGTAAGGAAGTTGAACACAAATTGCGTTACATTTCAGTTTAGTTATTATCGATAAATACCCTTGGGTCCTAAAGCGATAGAAGGCTCTATAACCCTCAAGGCTTTAATTTAATGTATTTGGTTATGATCGTGTTATAAATACGTCTACTTAATGAATACCCCTGTTTATCGGAGTTGGATTTTTAAGGATCACATTTTATTGGCAAGCTTCCACAGACTTTCATCTTCCTGTGTCACTTAAAGAAAACGATTGTGAAGTTGCAGAAATGGATTCCTCTAACTCCTCAAAATCGTATCGAGTCCGTGATTTTATTCCTTCAGTGAGGCCATCGTTTCTTTCTTTAATGTTAGTTTTCGCTTGCGGATGTCTGTGGATCAAGAATGAAACAACCAACGATCGGCTGATAGCGCTAGAAAATCGCATGAACATGTTTCCACTGGAAAATCGTGTGAAGAGTAGCTTGATAGAAAATCTTGAAAGAACGACTCTTAAGCTAACAGAAGAATCTGTGGAACTTCTATTAAATAAGATTCAAACACCTAATTTCGATTATAACTCAGGTAAGAATTGCAATTCCACTGTGTTTTAGAATTAGTTTAGAGATGCGATTATAGCGTGCTTTTAAACTGACATGTGGAGTCTTGTACACGAGTCGCAAATTAGATTACTGACAACTTTTGCAAAGTAACCATATCGTTTTAACTCCTGAGATGTGAATTCAAATATCACTAGACAGTATTTAGTATTTATATATAGTTCTGTTAAAATGCCCTTACATTTAAAACACGGGGACCTATTTGAGTCATAACGACCGCAATGAATATTTCGATCCTAGGGAATGACATAATTTGAAAGTATGATTTGAAATCTCTTACGAAAAATCGTCAGGATCCTTTAGTCTTGAATCGTAGGTTATTTTTTAAAAAAGGTCTGAAATGCGCTCTGATTTCGGAGAACAATTTTTTTTTTTAATATCATTAAGAAAACGTTCAGGCATGTTTGTGTGAGCGAGAACTGAAGAGTGACTCCTGGACAGCAGGTCAGTGAATATTGTTTTTTTATCGATCACATGAAAAATAAACTCGTTATCATTTGGTTGCTCTCACACGTGCCAAACTAGTGAAACTCCAGAAATGTTCTACATTTCATTAGAATGCCGTTTTATGAGTTAAGGGAATGGAAACATTTTTTTTTTAATTATACGTTTTGGTCTTCAATATATAGACACTGTCGCGGTATATATTTTTAACTTTTTCGTGGACGGTCTGTTTGGAATTAAAACAGGAGAAAGGTCATGTCAGTCACTGAATGTTTCCTTTGCGAAACATGAAAAATTTAAATGATTTATCGGTTCAGCGCGTACATGTAGCTTCTAAGGTTAGACTTGTTTATCCAATTACGAGCATTGAATATCAGGTGACGGTTTTTGCAAACTCGACCTGAAATCGAGTAAAATATCAAATACGTAGTTTGATCATAGGCTTTGGTAAACGATTTGTTATACCTTTATGTTTACGAGAACAGTTTTGTCACTAAGAACACTATTAGGTTTGTTTGTGTAGCTAGTGATAATTGAATGGTGAACCTAGACAGAAGGTCAGTGAATTTTTTCTTTATTTCGCATAAAAATGAAACCCCTTTATCTTAGTCAGTGACCCTAACAAGTAAAACGCAAGGCATGGAGTGAGGCAGCGTGGTCGAGTGAAAAGGTCCTGGTTTCAAGTCCCACAGAATGACTCTTCACTGAGCTGAAGATGTTTCGCGGTAGACTCCATTCAACTGCGCGACTACACTTGTAAATAGCCAACTGGTATACCTACTGTTATTTGGGATAATTGATATTTTAGTAGCTAAATACATTTGACACAATAAAGTTATCATCATCAGCATCATCATCATCATCATCATCATCATCAACATCATCATCATCATCATCATCTGTATATAAGTGAATATATAATATATAAACAAATATGACCACACTGAAAATGTTGCATTTTAACATTTATTGTATCACATTGTTACCTGTACTCATCTATATAAAAATGGCATATGATGGTATAACAAATACCTTTTTTCCCCCGCAAATGAATAAGCAACCGCAAATTATATATATTTTTCTTTTACTTCGGTCAAAAATGTATCAAAAGGGCCATCAACAACCCCTAGACCAAGAAACCGCAGACAAGTTTTGAACAACACTTCAGCCACCATCACTATACATGACGTGCGTAAAGAAATCACCAAGCAGTTTGAACAACTCATGCCCATCAAGTACTGCAAGTCAAGTGAGAAGGTATGTCCAGCAGGCCCCCCCGGACTTACTGGTCCCATTGGTGCACAAGGACCACGTGGCAGGAGGGGACCTAGGGGAAAGAAAGGTAACCCAGGCAGCGTAGGTCCACCAGGAAAATCAGGAATGGCAGGGGGTCCAGGACCGAGAGGAGAGAAAGGAGACACGGGCGAGCCAGGCATGGCGGGACCACCTGGTAGACCTGGAGAATCAGGACCAATGGGGATGAAGGGAGACACGGGCGCGCCAGGTATGCCGGGACCACCTGGTACACCTGGAGAATCAATATCTGCCCCACACGTGATGTTATCACCAGCTGAACAGACTCGGAATGAAGGAGGAAATACGGCTTTTTATTGCACGGTTGGAGGAAACCCTTCTCCTAACGGCGAATGGCGATTCAAGGGCAGGAAGCTTCTGTCAGGTGCAAAGTATGTACTAAAAGAAGGAGAGTTGACAGTTAAAAATTTGAATTACAGCGATGCAGGGCAGTACACTTGTGCTGCCACAAATATTCTTGGATCTTCTGAGACCTCTGGTAATTTGTTTGTTCGAGGTGAGTGGATCTAATCACTTTTAAGCAATATTTGTGACCCCCCATTGTTTGATAACCTGCGTGTGGACTGCATTTACGCATGTAATAAAGCTGCAAGAACAAGCAGATTCGTACTTGCTTACCCTTAGCTGCTCGCTTTTCTTTTCATTTTTCTTTCTTTGCTAAAACTGAAGGATCGAGAAAAGTTGCAACTTATCGCGGTACATTCGATGCGTAGATCAACTGCTATAACTTGCTATACGATGGTACATTTGATATCAGCATTGTCATATACTAGTACATCATTTTGAAATTTATGAAAGCCAGAAAAATGCTTATGAAATGTCACAAACAAAATTAACTGTTAGGCGTCATTATTTACTTTTTAGATAAAAAAAAATGATGTACAAACGATAGCGAAACCAGTACCAGTACGCAGCTCTTACAAGGTCTTTTCTGATTTGGTGAGAAAACAATAGAACAATCAACACAACAATGGGATTTAGCCCCGAAAACAATAGAGCTGCGTGATACCCAGGTCCAATGAAATATGAGGTTGTTAAGAGCTGCGCGGTATCTGAAACTGAAGGCCAGAATAAGCGCAAATGTCACAAAACCAATTGTTATGTTTTATTATTTACTTTTCAGATAAAAATAATTTGCAAATGATAAGGAAACCTGATGCCGGGTGCTCATTGTACGTTTGGAGTGCTAATGATCTCCAGTTAGCATAGAATATTATAAATATAAAGATATGTATAGGCATTAGTTTAACTTTCTTGATGGAAGTAAATTAAAACAACGCCTTGTTGTGTATATGCAAACAAAGTAGAGGAACTGTATTAATATTACATCTTTAGTAATATTGTGTTAAGTGTAAGACAAGATTTATATTCAATTCATCTAAATTTCAATGACGTCATCCAATGAAGAAAATTCAAGGAAGCTATCCAATGGCTGACCACTGTGGAAAAAATTGCATTTTTGTTGATCTTTAATTTCTCGCAGGTCTTCCCATCTTCACAAAAGTGCCTCCATCACTCGCCACACCGACGCAGTACTCCACCTTTCGAGCTGTTTGTCAAGCTATAGGGTTTCCCCCTCCCACGTTAAACTGGACAAGATTAGGAATGCCTCTACCTGTTGGAAGGAATGAAGTAAATGACGGTACCCTCACCATCAACGGCTTGAGCGTTGCTGACAATGGATTGTACGACTGTTTAGCAACAAACAGCATGGGAACAAAAAAGGCTAGAATTAACGTGGTTGTACAACGAGCACCAGGTTTGTCTTATTCTGATTTGGCCCGTCGTTGCGTACATCTTGAAAAAAATTCATAGTTTGTAACCCGGCTCAGTCTTCTCTTACTTTACCAACATTGTTCGCTTCTCTTATTAATTTTTCTCTTTGTGTAACTATGCATGGTAAACTGCAACATAATTACTCATACAGCACACAGGCTCCTTAACATGATGCGGTGCGCGTTTCCATTAATGGACAACAACTCCATTTATCAGAACACGCATTTGCCCGTTTGTCTGAAATTAGGGTGGATTTCCACTGTCGCGTAATTTTTACGTGCGTAAATATAATAAGAACCGATGTATGAACAGCTCGCGTAAAAGTTTATGCGAGCTGTTCAAACATCGTCTCTTATTTTCATTTACGCACGTAAAAATTACGCGACAGTGGAAATCCAATTGTCCGCATTATCTCCAGGATATATTTAAGATAAAGATACATACAGTATAATATATTCGTTGAGGTACAGCTAACTATATATATATATATATATATATATATATTTGTTCCTACGTTAAACACCTGGTTAAAGCCTGTTGTGTAAATCAGTTCTTTACAATGGAATCCTTAGTGAGCACCGGTCTACAGAACGGGAGGTTTCGGGTTCGAACCCCCGCCGGACCAACAGTCTAATACAAGAATTTGGTTTTATCGACTGAGTCGATAAGGTAAATTAGCCACCGTAAAAAGATTCGAGAAAGCTGACGTTTCGAGCGCTAGCCCTTCGTCGGAGCGAATCAAGGGATTGTGGGTAGTGTGTGGTTTTATATAGTAGGAGGAGCTCCGCCATTGGTGGAAATTTGGTGACGTGAAAAACAAATGTAAATTAGTTGAATGAAAAGCGATCGTTAATTCCGTGGGGTTTGAGAGAGCCGATTCGAAAGATGATTTTTTGTTTTAAATTTTTACGGCTTTCTGTGTTGCCCTGGTGTAGGGAAACGCCACAGATTGTCATGTGTTGTTTAGAATGGTTAGCAAGATTGAAATGACGCGCGACTGGTTTGGATGCGTCTTTGTCATTTTTTTCAACGTCTCGGAGATGTTCTCGAAAACGGTCGCCCAGTCTCCTCCCTGTTTCGCCAATGTATATCTTTTTTGCAAAAAGTACATGTTATGCAGTAGATAACATTTACGGAGGTGCATGTGAAACGATCAGTGATTTTAATAGATCGTTTAGGTCCCGTTATTTTGTTGGCGTTGTGAATGAAAGGACAAGTGTTGCATCGTGTGCGTGCGCATTTAAAAGTACCCGGTTCATCGTCAGATTTCAGTGTACTCGTAACTAGAAAGTTGCCTATGTTTTTGTTACGTTTGAATGAAATTAGTGGGGGTTGTGAAAAAATTCTGCCAGTTTCGGGGTCGTTTTGGAGCAATTTGAAATTTTTTAAAATGATGATGCTTTTGACTGTGTGATTGTGTGGGTGGAAAGTGAGGGTGAATGGAATTCTCTCGTTCTCTTCCTTCTGTGATGTTTGTAATGCTGATTGTCTGTCGATCTGTTGTGCACGTTGTTGGCCCGTATTAACAACAGAGTCAGGGTACCCACGTTTCTTGAAAAACTGACACATTTCTTCCGATTTGTTAGAAAAATCGGAGTCATCACTACAAAGACGTCGAAGTCTGAGAAATTGAGAATACGGAATGGCGTTTTTAACGTGTGATGGATGTGAGGATGAATGTAACAGATAACTGTGGGAATCTGTAGGTTTGTAGTGCACACTTGTGGATAAACTGTTGCCGTTGATCGAAATATTGATGTCAAGAAAAGCGACAGAGGTTTCAGAAATTTCCCAGGTGTATTTTAGAGCCGGATGAAAAGTATTGACAGAAGTTATGAATTGATTAAGTTCTTCTTTTCTGGAAGAGGTAGCGCCAATGCAGTCATCGATGTAGCGGCCGCGGAGCTCCTCCTACTATATAAAACCACACACTACCCACAATTCCTTGATTCGCTCCGACGAAGGGCTAGCGCTCGAAACGTCAGCTTTCTCAAATCTTTTTACGGTGGCTAATTTACCTTATCGACTCAGTCGATAAAACCAAATTCTTGTACTTCACCCCCACCGACGCAGCACCACAGTTTCTCTAGAAACTAACCCCATTCAACAGTCTAATAACTGAGGATAAAGGTGCTGCCTTTGCTATGACATCGGCATGCTTTAACCTCTCGATCTATACAACGGCCACTTTTTTTGTCCCGTGGACAGTCCATACATCACTCTTGTTTTAACCTCTCTACAACGGCCACTTTTTTGTCCCGCGGACAGTCCATACATTCACTTTTGTTTTAACCTCTCTACAACGGCCACTTTTTTGTCCCGCGGACAGTCCATACATTAACTCTTGTTTTAACCTCTCTACAACGGCCACTTTTTTGTCCCGCGGACAGTCCATACATTCACTCTTGTTTTAACCTCTCTACAACGGCCACTTTTTATCTCGTTAAAGCGCATGCGCGCATAACGAGATATAGGAGTCACTAGAATATGGGGACAAAAGTTGTTAACAAATTTTTGTGGACTTTTGTCCGGGGGGGTTAGTTGTTTCTTCTTTATAGAAGCTATATTAGAGCATTAAGGATATGGTTGGTTAAACCGGTTAGGATTTCAAGAAGGGCATCACATACTGCTCCTTAAATTTTTGGGGAGCACCCCCGGATCTATTGTTAATTTCCCTTGGGTATCGGGATGTCAAAACTTGTGACGAACTTGTCATATCTTACATTACGTTACCGCAAAGGTATTAAGTTCTTCTTAAGTTTCGATATCTCACGTTACCTATCAGTTTCAATCATTTGTCGTAAAGCCATTAAAGCTGCATTGCGTTTTTTTTTTTGGCAAACGCAGTTTGAGAATTTCACGGTGTATTTTTACGAATGGAGACGTTTTAAGAAAGTTAAATGGGACGGGAAAGTTTGTGTTTTAATATGAGCGATATGGCAGAGCAAAATTGCGTTTGTTCTATTTTGATTCATTGCTATTACGGTTTGATTATGCAATAGTATGGGAACGACGTCATAGTTTTGTTTATTTAGCTACCGTGCACAAGGATATTATGCGGATTGTGCGACTGAATTTGTTTTGCGGGAGGATATTTTTGCGGGTCGCGGAGACAGCTAAAATTTGCTGGAAGGAAATGCTTGCGGATTTCTGGGCAAGTATAAATAAAATCCAAGGCATCGGTATTAAACTGCAATTTTACTTCCTGACCGGAGGTTTGTATAGTTCCCATAGTTATGGTTGCTGTTCTGGCGCCAATATGAACATAAACAACGAGAAAACTAGTGAGTGAATTATTGTACGTTGTTGTAAAAACGTATCAGTATTATGATAACAGTCTCTGGTTCGTTTGAGGACGTGTCTGGAGTTGAATCAGGAATACAAATGACTGTTGTGCCGGTCGTCTCGGAGTTCACTGTTATGAGAATTATGAATTATGAGAGTTCACCGTTCTGTAAAACGCGGACCGGATGGCGGCAGATGGCGGATGGCGGACGGCGGACGGCGGATAATAAAATGCGGATAACAAAATGCGGATGATAAAATGCGGATGAAAAAAACAACAGCAAAAATAATTCCTTACGATTTTTACAAAAAAAAAAAAAACAAAGAAAGAAAAGCAGAAATAACTTTAAAATGGCACGAAACAAAAACACGAAACAGTAACTTTATTGTCCAAACTGTCTTCAAGTTCCACTTCATGCCTCACTCAACCCTAGTTGGAAAATATATGAATGTTGCGTTTCGAGCCCCTCCCCTAGGTTTGACCGATTGTGCAGTCTGCACGTGTTTGAGGATGGAGTCCGACGAGTGTGACGATTACGGGCTTTTAAAATCTGTGTTTAGGAAACGGTAAGTTAGTAGAGTTCTTAAATTCGATTTAACTTCACCTGTTACTTTGCTTCACAAACAATCTTTGCTGACTTTTTATTCGTGTTTGTATCTGGTTCGTTGAAGAGTCAGGAAGGTGATGCAGTTGAGTGTTTTTATCATAGATATGTTAAAAGGGTTAATTACTACACTAGTTTCCGTTATGGATATCTTTGGAATGCATGTATTCAGATAAGACCTTTTTGAGTGTTCCACTGTCACGATCATTCATTCCTGTGTTATCCTTTGTGAAAGCAAGAGCAACACTACAATGGTGTCTCAGTGATTCCGACCGCCATTACTGTGTCCGATCCAGAACTGTTGGCATGTGATGCTTGTCTTGATGCTTGTGGTGCAGTGTGTTTTGGGACTCTTTTGGGGAATTCTTCCATGCCAAATTTCCTCCTTTTATTGCTAGTCAACATTTGAACATTAACCAGCTCGAACTGCTTACAATCAGGTCAGTGTATACGCACTGAACAATCAACGTTCAACGAACGCCTTCATGCAGCGTTGTCTACGTGAACTTTGGTTGTTGCTGTCTCTTAACAATATCCGTTTATCTGCGCGTTACATTAGCGGGAAGTCTAACGTTTTAGCGGATGCGTTGAGTCGTTCTCCTCGTACTCAGACTGTGTGCAGCATGCCGTAGCTACCTTGAACCTTACCCAAGTATTTCCTAGCGACTCTAAGTTCGTTTTTAATGTATATTAAGTAGCTACTTCCATTTATTTTCATAAATCCTTATTAAGTTTATTGATTTTTTTTCTTTCTGTTTTTCAATTTAATCTCGCAGATCACATCGACGCTTTGCAGCGCTAGCAGTATTTAGGAACTATTCAGGTCCATGCTTTTTGCGACTACACAAAGCGCTCTATGAGATGCTATATGCGAACATATTTATTGTTTTGCCAATATTTCGATTTCTTACCTTTTCTAGTTTCCAAATCCGTTTATTTGCTTTATTTAGTTTTTTTGTCACGTTGTTTAACGTCATACCGTTCGATCGTTAATTATTTGAGCATTATTTCACATATTAACCGCTCGTGTGGTGCCAGTTTTGCCTTTCTTCACGATTATGACGTTTATCTTGCCAAACGAGCGGTGCGTCGGATCTTGGGTGATTGTGTCGCACGAAAAGAACCGATCACTGTTGAGATCCTTTTACAATTGTCCCGTATTTTCGATTTAGATAATCATTTGCACGTCTGCATGCGTGCTTTATTTTTAGTAGCCTTATTTTTTTTTTACGTATCTCTAATTTAGTACCGTATAAGTTGTCTGAAATTGGCGATTCCCAGGCGTATTTTTGACGCTATCTAGCGTGACTTTCACACCGCAAGGGGTTTTGTTGCGCATCACGCGCACGGAGACACTCCAGTTTCGGGAGCGGGTTTTAGAAATTCCCTTGCCGTTTATTCCCGGTTCGCCCCTTTGTCCTGTCACCGCGCTTAGGCAGTATTTAGCTAGTGTACAATTGTCGCCCTCCACCATTATTCGTTTGTCAATCTCGGGGATCGAATAAGCCTATCTTGGCTCACCAGTATAACGCTTTTATTAAGAAGTCACTTTCAGTCATTGGGTTTAATCCCGCACAGTATTCCTCGCACAGTTTTCGTCGCGGGGGCGCTACATTTGCTTTTTGTAATCGAGCGCCTACAGCTTTTATTAAATCGCATGGCGATTGGAAGAGTGACGCATATTTAGTCTATCTCACTCTTTCCAACGAAAATAAGTTTAAAATTCTCCATTCTATCACAACCAGACTCTCTCCCACATCGTAACTTCTTCTTCTCAAACCCTTATTTCATTCTTTTTTCCCCTTTGGGTTTGGCGGTCTAGGGTGTTGTCTCTTGTGCAGTATCAATTTTGAATAAACATCCGTTTAACCCCATCTACTGAGTCTGTTTGTAGTAGTAATTGCAAAACAGTGTCTATCCATATCAAATACCCTTGCATTGCATGACATTCCGAGTTTTTTGACCTCAATAAACAAAATTTTAGAAACCTTCCAAGGTATATCAGATACAAATTCTCTTTTCGTGGAAAATAGTCAGAAATCCATGAAAATTTTCTTAAATAGAATTATTAATAATATAGAATCAGAATCTAAGGTACATCAGATGAAGCTTGTTCAACTAAACATCAAGCTTAATTTTTATTCTAAATTCACAAATGACACAGGAAGTTCTAGTAACTGTTATGACGTAATAAAAAATATGAAACACAGACAAACACTGGCTAAGTTTCGAACAGAAAATCATTGCTTACGTGTTGAAACGGGTAGACATGCAAAACCAAAAATTCCAAGAGATTTGAGGCACTGCGAATGCTGCTTACCAAATGACGTTGAAGAAGAAATTCATTTCTTTTTCGACTGTGTTTCATATTCTGACCTAAGAAATTCACTACATTGTAAAAGTTTTTTGAACCTACAAAATACATATAGAATTAATTTCTTTTTTAACAATGTTGACACAGGTGGGTCACTCTATATATGAAGCTTCAGAGAGACTAAACACTCTGTTAGCAAGGACTGCAATCACTATATTCTAGTTTAATCTGTTAGTGTAATAGGCAATACCATGTATGTAAATGAGAATGCTAATAAACTTTTGATTTGATTTGTAATTGAGTGTTTTTATCATAGATATGTTAAAAGGGTTAATTACTACACTAGTTTCCGTTATGGATATCTTTGGAATGCATGTGTATTCAGATATTAAAGACCTTTTTGAGTGTTCCACTGGCACGATCATTCATTCCTGTGTTATTTATAATCGCCAAAACGGGAATCTGAATAACTGGTTATATATATTTAAAGTTAACTTCGTCAGGGGTGAAAGAGTTTTGTTTCCTAAGTACTAGAAAATCATACTTTTCATACTTTTCACGTTTTTTAAATTTGGCTTTCTTTACATGTAGTATTTTATCTATTAAACATACGATACATATATTAATTTGAGAATATCAGTATTATAAAAGTGACAGGCCAAACACGACTCCCGCTAGTTGCAAAATGTATAAAGAAACCTCTAGAATAGCTTTGACAAATGCTCGATGTATTGTATGACTCTTTGATCTTTGGGATATAAATCTCTTTAATGACAGGAGGTCAGTTTACATGCTGTGCACACTCACTGCCATTTATAGAATTATTGTTTCTCTATGCCTTCGTTATGCTAGTTCTCTTGGCATATGTTGGGGCGTCTTTGGCTAACTTTTGTTGCAAGATAAGTAGTGATCGGCTGCAGTTTTTGTTAATTTTTATGAATATGCTTGGATCAGTCAATTTCTCAGCCGGTGATTTAGTGTCTAAGTCTGCGGTGTGCAAGACTTGTGAGAAAGTGGATCTTTATCACGGATGTAAGTGGGTCTAAGTGTCTAAGATCAAAGTCTGAAGCTGCCGTATCTCTACTGGAATAATGACTTCTTGCAGTTTATGTTTTAGCTCCTTGTTTTATTCTGTTTTTGAGTAGTGTTTCTTGTAGTTTGAAGAACCTCCTGATCCGTTGTTTCATAATGGCGTTCGGGATTGCATCCCGACAATGCCTTGTACAGATGTAGTGATCTGTTTTGAAAATCTCACGGATGCTAGTGAATTCTTACGTTTTTCCACAGTTTATTTTTTAGTATTTATCAAATTATTATCCTAAAGCTGTAAACTGCGCATTGTAAATTGGCGTAGAAATAATGGCAAAGTCCCGGGTTGGCGTCATCTAATTACCATTTTGTAAATTCAAATCTCTAAAAATAAACTCACAAACGCGACGTTGAAAACAAGAAATATTTTACCATTCAACTATTCAATGTACATAGAGTTAATTCTGAAAATATATTTCTAGGGGTGAGGTACCGTGTATACGGTAAACACCGTGAGTTACGTTCGTGTTGCAGTTACAGTTTTGAATTTGTTTTCGTACTTGGAATGAATATCCCGGGGGGGGGGGTACTCCCTATAATGGGCTATACGGGGATGCTCCGCCCGAAAGGGGTACCTTTTTGAGGCTAGAGGTATATGAAAGGGTCGGGATTTCACGAGTTGAAGTATATGAAAGGGTAGGGATTTTACGAAGAATAGGAAAGGGAAGCGAAGCCACGCCGTTGAAGCATAAAAAAGGTAGGGAAAACTGCCATTTAACTATTATAAAAATGGCCTTTCAAAATATCTCAAACAGACACACTTAAAGGCTCTCAAAGGGGTACCATTTTTATTGAAAGGTATATGAAAGGGGTACCATTTTCAATGAAAGGTATATGAAAGTGGTACCTTTTCTGTCAAAATCGGTATATGAAAGGGTAAGGGTTTGAACCTCGGGGCGGAGCATCCCCGTACGAAACTTTGCTGAGTACCCCCCCGGGATGAATATTGACTTATTGTGACCCGTACGAACTTTTTACGACTGATACCATAAGTTATGTAAGGCAATGTAAAAACAAGGAGTAACGGTAATCAATGTATTTTAAAGTTAATGTTTGCACGCTTACGTGAGTTCGAGCAAGTTGATTACGCGGCTTTGCTGGTCATGAATGTGTGTGTGTGTGTGTGTGTGTGTGTGTGTGTGTGTGTGTGTGTGTGTGTGTGTGTGTGTGTGTGTGTTGTGTGTGTGGGAAATGGGATTTGTGATCCCGGGTTATGGACCCTTCACGCTCAGTAACTAGTATAGGGTGAAGTAGAAAATGCTTTATCTGAGAACATGAAAGGCGAATGCAAGTTGAAATTTAATTCTTCATTACTTGTTAAATACTTTAAGACATGCAGTTTCAACAATAACTATTTCTTTTTTTTGTAAAAGTCATAAGAAGGGTCGCACGGAGGTTCATTTTTTATTTTGTAGTGCAAATTAGGGCCTTTGTTATTTAAACCTCACTGGGATTACAAAATTTAAATAAGAAAGGAAAAACGAAATGAGTTCTGGTAGTTGTAGTCAAATGACGCTATCGTGCAAATGGCCTATTGTGGTTACAGGGGGAGTGTCGTTGCTGGTTGCTGTAGTGGGGGCCGGGGGGCCTCTGGTGTCCACCCCCCCCCCCCACCTCCGGGCGCTGGAGCCTCGCGGTTCGCCTCGCGGCGTTTCGCCTTCGGGGAGTCTTTAACAACGAGCTCGGAGGACTGGCACCGGTAGCATAGTATTGGCTGGCCCGTGTACTTAAAAAATAACTCGAGCCCTTGAGTGACTATTATTATTTGCGTGACACTGCCTTTTGTAAACGTGTGAATTCTACGACACGGATGCTGTTCTCGATGTGCTTGTAGCCCGTGGCTTTGAAGCAAAGCCGGCGGACTGCTCGAGCTTTGAGGTCGCCGTATTGTTCCACGAGTTGTAGCAGGTTTTCATCGGGGAATTCAACGGGAATGAAGCATGACACGTGTAGTGCTTTTTGCCCTAAAAGGCGTAAAGGGATAACGCGGCTTTCGCAGTCAAAGCCCGATGCCGCGAACCGCGTGGCCGATTCTGTAGATCGGAGGCTGATGTCGAAGCACTTTCCTCCGTAGAGGGGTACAATCCCAACGATTTCTTCCTTAAAGTTCGGTAACGACTGCGCTATACTGAGCGAGTCAAGATCCAGGTTTTCCTCCGCTATCAAGCGGACAGTAAGAACGGCTGGTGTGCGGGACTCGCGGCCATCTCCACGTAACGCGAGGGCGAGAAAACTCGTGAGACCAAAACCAAAACCACAAAATTGAAAAGCACGCACTCACCAAAGCGAAGACAGATAGTTACCAGACGCTTTCTTGCTTGTGGTGAAAAAACGGCACCAAATCTTGTGAAAAAAAGCTCTCCTTAGTCGTCGAAGTTTAGGACTATTCTGGCTTTTGGTCTTGAAAAAGTGGGGCACTGATGAGAACAGATCCCCCAATGCTGTACAGAGAAGTTGTTAGCAGAGGGGCACGGGTTCCCCTCCTTTTGCAAAAAAAAATAATAAATAAATAATAATAATAATAATAATAATAATAATAATAATAATAATAATAATAATAATGATAAGGCCCAGCCTATAACATTTTCTAAACACGTCTATTGTATAACCAAATAATAGGACCCCATTTTAGTCACTAGCGTGAAAATGTAAATAACTTCTGTAAAAATGCAAGGACCACTAGAACAAACAGTAGCAATATATAGTTGGACCGTTACTTGTTTATTAGCCTATCGTGTGCCAGCAATTTATCTTAGCCCATTTTAAATATTGTAACCGTTTGTTTCCATCTTCACTACGCTTTCCTAGCCCCTGATGAAGGTTAGTTTTGTCTAACCGAAATATCGGGCATATCTTATTAAAATAAATCGAACAAATTTGCTGTCTGATCAGCCTTGCATGTTAAAGTTTTTTTTTTTTTTGAAAATGTAAACTACGCCCATTTCGTGAACATAAATTTCTATTGGCTGATTTGCATCATGTGATGTTTTCATGTACGTATTTTAAGTAGACTTATTCTAAAGGTGCGTTACAACGGCATCTTTACCATATTCACTATCAATTCTTCTATTTTGTTTTTATTAACCTCACGTTCTAACGCTTTAACGAGATGGCTTTAAGAGCCCTTTGATTTGTCCTGCGGACAGTCCATACATTTACTCTTGTTTTAACCTCTCTACAACGGTCACCTCTCCACAACGGCAACGCCCACTTTATGATCAAACGGTATTTTGACATACAGTAATAGAAAGAAACACAAAACCTGATCCGTACTGCGCGTCGTCGGGTTGTACACTATCTTATTAATTGCAGCCCGTGTTTAGGGCGCGAGTTTGACCCTCCTCTTCGTTACAGTCGTTGATAGAAGGATTAGCAGCTGCTGATGATGTAGCTTCGTTTGCCGAGTTTCATGGGAAAAAAGAACTCGTCCAAGTCGCAAGTAAAGAAACCGCTTTGCTTAGTAAAATGGGTGAAAGCTTGCTCAAGCATACGACCCTTGACAGCTTCATTTCACGAAACGGAAAATAAACTGTCTGCATTATTAAGCGAAAGATGTAGAAACCGATATACTCACTGACCTTACTCGCTTTGTTTTGATAATATTATTGTTCTGAACATTTCGTTTCTGTTTAATTGATATATTTTAGTTCTGTTACGTATTCGTATGCTATAATTAAGCATTTTTACTGAAATAAAATGTTGTACCACCCCCACCCCACCCAAAAAAGGGTGTCATATTACACCCCTACCTCTCCGTAACGGCCACCTCCCTACAACGGCCACTTACGTATGTACTCAAGGTGCCGTTGTGGAGAGGTTTGACTGCATGATAAGTCCATATAGGAAAAATAACTGTGCCCTTGATCCAGAGACGCAAGACAGTTAATGTTTCTATACTAAATTAGAAAGATGTTCATCATGTCACGAACGTGGGACAAAGAAACAAATCTGAGTCCCCGACAAGAATTGAACCTATGAACCCCCCCCCCGGGGGGGGGGACTCCCATATAAAAATAACACCATTGGACTTGAGAAAGATGTAATGTTCATCATGTGACGAGCGTGGGACAAGGAAAAAACTGAGTCCCCGACAGGAATTGAACCTATGACCCCCGGGAGGGGGGAGGCGGACTCCCATATAAAAATAACACCATTGGGCTTGAGAAAGATGTAATGTTCATCATGTCACGAGCGTGGGGCAAAGAAACAAATCTGAGTCCCCGACAGGAATTGATCCTATGACCCCCCGGGGGGGGACTTCCATATAAAAATAACATCATTGGGCTTGAGAAAGATGTAATGTTCATCATGTCACGAGCGTGGGACAAGGAAAAGAGTCCCCGAGAGGAATTGAACCTATGACTCCCCGGGGGGGGGGGGGGGGGGTTCTCCCATATACAAATAACACCATTGGGCTTGAGAAAGATGTAATGTTCATCATGTCACTTGCGTGGAACAAGGAAAACAATCTGAGTCCCCGACAGGAATTGAACCTATGTCCCCCGGGAGGGGGGGGGGACTCCCATATAAAAATAACACCATTGGGCTTGAGAAAGATGGAATGTTCATCATGTTAGGAGCATACATACATACATACATACATACATGAGACTCGTGACGAACTAGCTATATTTGTCTGAACATACATACTTATGCAAACAGTGACAACCGACTGAATGTCATTTTATCCAGCGCATTATCAGTGTTGTTGGTTTTAGTAGTCGTAAAAGCATCAAAATATGACGTCGTTGTTGTTACTATATTTTTTTCTTCCGCATCAGGATTATCACTCTCTGTCATTATTGGAAATAACCAAAACCACCTCGCCAATTTGAATAACTGGTTGTCCTCCGTGGAACAAGGCGTTAATTCTAATTGGAAGCGCTGTTGGCGTGCGTCCGTAGACGGCTGGGCTTCCACTACATTTCACGCCAAATGTGACGGCAAGGGTCCAACTGTAACAATAATAAGAGTCGACGGGAAATACATATTTGGAGGATACACCAGTCTCTCATGGGGTAAGTGCTATCTTTTACATGACGATGATTTACACACCAGTTATAGACATGTATTAGTGATACTGATGTGGCTAAACGAACATAACTGTGGTGCGGTTAAGTTAGCCTATAACTGAGTTTAATAGATTTTTGCTGAGTAACCCTTTTGATGTGTCTAAATACGTGGTATGGTTAACCGATAAACACAACCCTTTAATCCAACTGAAGTCAAACTCTGGATCGTGCAGCTGGTTGTTCCAGCCTTTAAGTTTGTGACTGAAACCAATTTATTGCGGCAATTTAAATTAAATCTCTAAACAGTATGTACGTACTACAACTGTACAGTTATTCCTTATTTCTGGTTGTAAAGGAGGTCAAATATTTGAAGATTTCTCCACTGGATAACATTCTAAAATGTTACTAAAGATAAATGCTGTTCAATATTTATTATTGTTTTATCTTTTGTGTTCTTTTTAAAGTAACATTTTGTTTTGTTAATAAAATGTTAAAAGAGTTTATGACGAGTAAACCTATATATAGAATAAATGGCATGCCCACACTTGATGCCAGTTTGACTGCCTGACTTCACCTCAAGTTTAAGATTCTATTAAAATTACATCTTGACTCAGTCTAACACGGGTCTTGTTTTACCCTCTCCCCACCCTACTCCCCTCGGCCCGTTTATATAAATACTAAAAGCTTGGGACAAAAATAAAAGTCGGGAAATACATATGTGGAGGATAAACCAGTCTCTCATGGAGTAAGTGATTTATTTTACATAATGATGATGGACACACCAGTTAGTATTAGATATAAACAGTGCGTACTACAACAATGTTGTCATTCTTTTGTGCTGGTTTTAAATGTGGTTAAATATTTGAAGAATAGTCCATTTGCACGATAACGTCATTTGACTCCTACTACCAGAATCCTTCAGTTTTTGTGGGGGCTTGCCGCCCACTATGCTATCGACTGATTTGTGGGTTTATGTTTGTGGGTTTACGTGATCGCGTCTCGCATGGTCTTCTGGGAGGAGTTCGCAGAGAGAGCCTGGGAACGAGGTTGTGTGGGCTTGTGTCGAGTACTAACCTGGAAATCGGCAATGTTGGCGTGTCGTGGTTTTCGTTTATAAAGCGTCTGGTCTGTTTTCATAGAATTTGACGGCGTTTATTTTCGTTGTAGTTTTCAAGGTAAGTTATTGCTTGTTCTGGTGTACTATACCGTATCAATTTGTTTTCATGCGTCGTAAATCTTGGTACGTTTGCGTTAGAGATAACGAGCGCAGTTGTTTCTCAGAAAGTAGTGCTATTTTGTCTTCGCTGTTACTGTTGTTGAGTTGAGAAATCGGGAGCAATCTGCAGTGGACATCACAGTGAATTTTTGTTTATTACATGTACTAAACAGGGGAGTAATGATCGGTCGAGTTTGGATTCGAGTTCGAGTTCGAGTTCGAGTTCGAGTTGGACTTCGAGTTGGAGTTCGAGTTGAAGTTCGAGTTGGACTTCGAGTTGGACTTCGAGTAGACTGTTTACAGCCTCTCTATTTTCTCAGAGTCCGTCGCGTACGAGAACTGCCGGCGAGCGAAGCGAACGTAGTGTACGAGCGCGGAGCGCGAGGGGGTGGGGGTGGGGCGAGGGGAAGGAGAAAAATAGAGAGACTGTAGACATCTTTGGAAAAAAGTACGCTTTTTGACTCCTCCCCCTTTCAGCGCCTTGTCCCCAACAGCTCCGCCCCTTGACCTATTAATTAAATTGGACCAATAAGAAATCGAAAGGTAACCGCAACAAACCGCAAGAGTAATTAGCTGAAAGGTTTCGATCACGAAACGAGTCGGTGACTTTTGCCGATCCACGATAAATTCTCAGTTTCACCGCCGATTTACAAATACTCTGAAATTGTTAATTTTTTTTCTATTTCAGAGTTTATGCATAAGCAAAGAATAACTATAAACGATATTTTAATGAAAAAAGATAAATCATCGAACAGACAAGGCTAGACAGCGCGTGAGAGTCAGTTATAATCATCTGTAGGTTTCAGCCTTTTCCCTGTTTGACCAAAACAGTTTACTAAATAAAGTTTGCAAAAGTTTCCCTTTACCTTACTCTGGTGCGGAGAACAGTGTGAAGCTCGTACACGGCAAAACTCTTCCGTCACGCAAGCCGTTAGCCGAACAATTTACGTTATGGACATGAAACAACGAACTGGATTTTTTTTCCACGATTCTCAATTTATTTTATACCCTTTGGAAATACTGAATTTGTTATTCTTTTCTATATCAGAGAGCTTCTGTATGAGCGAAGGATAGACGGCACAAGTGAACAAATGTCCAGTTCTAGTAGAAGCGATTCAAGCGTTTAGTATATTTTTTAAAAAAGATACGTTTCCTTCGGTGTTTGCATAAACATTCCATTTATCACTCAAGCGATGACAAACACTTCAACCGCAAAACACGCTCATGAATCGCCGTTGTCAAGGTGATGACAGTTTTGACGCCTTTCAGCCAATGGGAATTTCCGTTGCTGGAGAAAAGGGAAAACGTACTTTTTAACAAAGATGTCTACAGTCTCTCTATTTTTCTCCTTCCCCGCCCCCCACCCCCTCGCCGTTTCGCTCGCCGGCAGTTCTCGTTTTCTCGACGGACTCTGAGAAAATAGAGAGGCTGTGAACAGTCTAGACTTCGAGTTGGAGCTCGAGTTGAACAAATTATTTATTTATTTATTCAATAACTAAAGTAATATTAACTATTAGCACTATTACGTAACCACCTTGATATCGTATATTGCATTTGTATTCAATATAAAAATCGAGTGTAGTTTTCTTTCAATGTCAACTTTAAAAAAGATAAACTGAAATGAAACAAAATGGAAACACAATTAAAAAACTCAATTATACTTAAGCAATTACTAAAACAAAACGAACCAACAGTAACGAAATAAGAAACCATCCCTAAATAACTGTCGTGAAAATCCTCAGTGTTGCGACAGTTTTTACGTGTGCACGACTACCCGTATTGTGCAATCACGATTAAACTGATTTTGCCACCAATAAAATTGTAATATTACACTATGAAACGACGTGCACATCGAACTGTTTTTTTCTAATAAGAAAGTATTTAAAAGCGTCTGAGAAACATCGCATCAAGTGGTACCACGTTCAAAGTTTTGCACCTTGAATTTTTACTCGCATCGTAAAGAAATCAATATAAAATTTAAAATGTCGTTTATCGTTTTATAACACATATATCTTTTGTTCCTGAGAAATATGTAACTAACGGGATTGATGACGCCATTTACACGATCCAATTCGATACAAGGATCAATCTCGATCAATTTGCTGTAGACACCATAAAAACGTCGAACGCTAATAATACCTGCGATAATAGAAAACCAATAGACTAATTTTTAAAGGTGGCACACCTTCAGATACAATAACTTTGCGTTTCCATGACACTTTTCCAGAGCCCGCGGTCCTGCTGTCAACATTTATTGATTTTGTTCCTGGTAAACTATGATAAATATGAAAATGGAACGCAAAAAAAGGCAAAAAACCCCGTAAAATGGAAAACGTCTTGAACCTAGCATGTTGCCATGGCGCCATGATTGATAATGTCGCATTTAAAAGCACACTTAGTAGTAACCTTGTTTAAAGAGTCGCACCTTTCTGATATCTCGGTTTCAGTTATTTGAAAAAAGTTTGATCGAGTCTATGGCGTCATCACTTAACAAATTCGCGTAGTTCAAAAACTTAAATATCTCCAGAACAACGAGATTATTGAACAAATTACCAACTGTAAGCGGTATTTTTTTCCACCCCAACTACTTGTTTACAATATGAAACGGCGTCAATCTGAGAGGTGCAAATCTTATCATAATACGATCTTAACCTTTTTTAAGGCTTACAATTGTAACCCTAAGTTACGAAATATTTCCTCTTTATGTGCAGGCAGGAGATATGGGTACAAACCCGGTTGTAATCGCACCATCGAAGAGTGGAAGGATGGTAGCCTATGCAATAAACAGCGAGTGTTTGTATGGAAATATACATTTCCCATTTTGGACTTCTTTTGGCCATCTTTTGTGAATTCCCGTCGCATCTGCGTCATAACCAAAAGGTCGTGCGGTGGAGGGGGAGCTTCACCGTTGACTTTGAAGGGCTGTTGACAGCCATAGCATGTTGATACACTGCCATGGCAGCATCCAAGTAATGTCAATATGTAAAAACCTGGAGCAGCACATGGACGTGGAAGGTCGACTGCGGTAGACTGCGGTGGCACCAAGGACAGCCCGAAAGGCGGGAAAGACTGGGAAGGCGTGATAAAACTGGGAAGACCCACTGTAGAGTAGTTGGTCTGCATGAAGGCCTGGGACGGCAAAGGCGCGGTTGAAATCAAAGCCTGCGTCGTTTGTACTAAGGGTCGGGAGGTTCCCGCAGTGCGCACTATGGACTGGGAGTTCTGCACTGTGGAGTAGGTCGTCTGCGTGAAGGGCGTGGACGGCAAAGATGAGGTTGAAATCAAAGCCTGCGTCGTTTGTACTAAGGGCCTGGAGGTTCCCGCAGTGTGCACTATGGACTGAGAGGTCTGCACTGTGGAGTAGGTCGTCTGCACAAAGGGCGTGGACGGCAAAGTTGAAACCAAAGACTGCGTCGTTTGTGCTAAGGGCTGCGAGATTCCCGCCCTGGGCCCTATGGACTGAGAGGTCTGCACTGTGGGATAGGTCGTCTGCACGAAAGGCTGGGATGGCAAAGGTGATGTTGAAAGCGAAGACTGCGTCGTTTGTACCAAGGCCTGCGAGGCTCCCGCCGTGGGTACTATGGACTGAGAGGTCTGCAATGTGGGGTAGGTCGTCTGCACAAAGGGGGTGAACGGCAAGGTTGAAACCAAAGACTGCGTCGTTTGCACTAAGGCCTGCGAGATTCCCGCCGTGGGCCTTATGGACTGAGAGGTCTGCACTGTGGAGTGGTTCGTCTGCACCAAGGGTTGTGTCGTGGTCGATTGCCCATAGGATGCCCTATTTCCAAGGATTTGTGCCAGTACCTCCTTGGTTGGCCTCCTTTCTTGCAGGATGGGATCGTCTTCTTTTGCATTTAGAACAAAAAGTAGGACCCATAATACGTGCTTGCAGTGGCAAGGACGCCTATCAGGACAAGAACAGGAGATGGAATGGCAAATGTCCACCTCGTAACTTTTCTGACCGTGCTTAACGATGAATTTTACGTGGTCAGCTGCAATTTGCAACATCCCATCAATTTCCATTTCACTCGCCTCTGCTTTGGCACGGCTGAGCGATTGGGCAAATTGTTTACTTAACTGGCCCTTAGCACCCCTTTTTTTCTTTCCTCGTTTCGTGGGGCTATGTGAAGAACCCGGGTCTACGCATCCATCTGCATCGGCTAGTGAGTACGGGTCACCCTCGAAGTCATCGTCTAAAATTTCTCGGCCATAAGCCCGTGCTCGTTGTAGTTGACCTTCTCGCTGCTTTCTGCTGACCTCTTTGCTGCTTGGTCCTTTGCCAGACGATTTTAAACTTCCCTCCATGAAGCGCTTCAAGGTTTTCTCGAGTCGTAGGTTTTCTCCGACGTCATGGCGTGCGGCATCTACTAAACTAAGTTGAACAGCGCCTGACTTCACCCAAGTGGAGTGGCCTGTTTCGGCCATGTTCATGCGTGGCGCGTTGAAGCTATTTTTAAAGGCTCTGAAGATGTGGGTTTTCCTATTTTCCCACCATTCGATCCACGGGGCCAGGATTTGCTTTTCTTCTGGCTTTTCTTTGATAAAGCGATTCAACTCCGCTCTTTTCTTTTCGAAGACAGAAACCGTGTTGGCTTCCAACAACGCATGGGCCAAACTTTCGAAGCGATTCTTTCTGGTGCCATGCAGTTTTGCGCTTCTCCGGTTAACAGACTGCTTGAAGTGGAATTCGCAAGAGACCACCTTTGAAACTGCAGCCTCGCCGAAAACAATTCTAACTGCATTCCACTCTGCACCCGCCTCGTCAAGCACCCACCCACACGGGTTGAACACGTAATGGTCATCTCCTGATACGTCTTGTAGCACCTGAAATAAATGGACTGTAAGCTTTAATCTCGCAAATGTATTAGAGACGTCAAACTCATCGCATTTCTAGCAACAACTGGATCCCATAATCCTTATAGTAACTACAATATTCTCTTGTATAACTTAGTCGCAAAGTTGTGAAATGTTTCTCGCAGCACTTGACTTGCTATAAGAAACTTCAAGTAAAACACGAGGTGAAGCCGTCAAATACAATAGGCCACTTCGAAAAATACCATAATAATCTTTTTTGTGCAGGCTCAGCCTCACCGGGGTTTAATTTTTCAAGTCTCCTTTGTTAGAATGGCACAATGGAATTCAGAGTACATGTAGGAACGCTAGGACGTAGCATTGTGTGTTCGTATACAAATGTGCACCATATGCAAATTGCCAAGAAGTTGAAGCATAGCACGTGCAGTTCGTGCTGAAAACAAAACAAATTGGAAAAATCAGGCTTACATCAAGCACCACCCAAACCTGCACTTTAAAGAGTATTATGGTATTTTTCGAATTGGCCTATAGAATAGCCCAATTTCGATATATTAAAATTCAACTTGAAACAAAAGACATCACTACGAGGCTTAGGGGAATAAACCGATATAAATCCTTACCATCATTCCCCTAAACCTCGTAGTGATGTCTTTTGTTTCAAGTTGAATTTTAATATATCGAAATTGGGCTATTACAATGCAGGTCATTAGTGTTGGGACACTAACCAAAATACTAGTCAAATAATCCCCCCCTCCCCTCCACCCCCTAGCAATGTTGAGATTTGATGATCGAACGGACATTTACACAGAAAAACTATTCACCTACATTGGCCAACATTGGTTTGGGGGGAGGGGGGGATACGCTCAAATTGCGGCCCCAAAGATAGCTACAGTACTATTGCATTATTATTTGTTAAGTTTTCACAGGTGTCCCAACTACTTTTGACCTCCATTGTAGACAGAACAAAATTTTTACCAACTTTTGTCATAATCTCGTTCCCAGATCTCGCGAGTGGGCGAAGCCGAAGGCGAGATTTGTTTAAATCCGATTTGCACCACGTGTTTGCCTGTCAGGAATGTGGCAGGCGAGTCAATAGCGCAGGCCGTCATAATTCTAAGAAAATGGCAATCAAATGAATAACCAAGGGCCCGGAACGCGGGAAATGAACACATAGAAATTTCCAACATTTATAAATCGCTAGTGTGACATTGAAAGATTCGCGCGTGCAGCGAACGTACATTTTCGCAATGTCACGCGTGTTGCTATAGACACTCGCGCACGCACATGTAAACGAAGATTCTCGGCCGAAACGTCTTTCAAAAAAGTTTTAAAAAAACGTTATTCCATACGTTTTATATAGTCAGTGACAGAAAAAATGTTTTTATTATGCGATGACTAGAAATGTCAGTTTTACGCAAATTTCATCGGCTCATGTAAATATATTCTGACGGCGGATTCGTTAGAAATACAGTAAAAAACCCGCGAGTAAGAGCCTCCATTTTTTTAAGGTTCGCCTAAACCAACCTCGTTCCCAGGGTCTCTCATCTTCCCGCCCCCTGGAGCGAGAGAAGAGAGACCCTGGTTCACTCTGGTCACGTGCGTCCCAAAATCTGGGATGTAACAAATAAAAGACTTAAGGGAGGGGCGGCAAAGTGTGAAATTTGTTCGCTCTAGCAGAGCATTGCGAATCAAAACAAATCCAAACCAAAAGCGTTTGGCGGCTTGCGATAAATGTGAAGTGGCGGTCATCCGCGGACTTCAAAACATATCCACATCGACTGGTTTGCTTTAGGATCTGTAAATTAACGGTTGTGGAATTGTCGCGGCGCTTGAAGGTTTGCCTCAGTAAAGTTAATTTTGGACTCGATACACAATGCAGTCCAATTTTATTATTTACTGGACGCCGTTAAGCTCGGTCTCGGCAGAAAATGCTTTTGATTTATGGAATTGTTCCGAACTGGGTTGAATTATCGCTACATACTATTCAGCAGGCGATCTTTAAAGCTTCATTCGACAGGCACATTAAATTGTCGTCGTCTGTTCTTGGACGATGGCGAAGCAAGAAAGAAGCGGCCGCCACGAATTTTTTTTTTGAAATGCAGATAACAGGAAACGAGATAGAGAAGATAATGATAGCTTTTATTCTTAGTGGGTGAAGCATGTTGTTTTGTTCAACATTTACTAGTTCCAGTAATTTGAATGTCTATACAAGATTTTTACATTTCATTGTTTCAATATACGATTGTGAAATTATTGAACGACAACAATTTTATTCTTGCGCATTATTCATGCGCTTTTGTTTGAATCGTTTGATTGAACCGTTTCCGGACATCAACCGACTCTCGCACAGCACGAGCCAGAAAACGAGACAAAGTTACAAACACTGTCGACCCCTCCTTAGGAATATAATTGTCCAAGAGACACGTGACCAGAGTGGACCAGGGTCTCTCTTCTCTCGCTCCAGGGGGCGGGAAGATGAGAGACCCTGGGAACGAGGTTGCGCGTAAACAGGTTCTTACATAAAGAGTCTTTAACGGAATTGTAGGCTCTTAAGATTCTTAACAGGTTATCGAATGCAGACAATTAATTACCTTTGCATACCTCATTAAATAGCGACCAAAACTTTACACAGGCATCTGTGTCTTCTCTGGTGCTTTCCATGGTAGCCAGCTTCACCAGCTTGCGTAACAACGGATGACACACCCACAAAGTCACAGTCTTAAATCCGGGACAGCGTTTATGAGTGGCATCGGCGTAACAGAACTGGTCATTAAGAAGGCCATTCTTTGCACTATCCATGCTCAGTGCCAACTTTGCTTGGAAGCTAGAGCATTTGAAGACGTACGTCAAGTCACCATTTTGACGTTCATCGTTGAAACGGTACACCAGGTAAGGATCCCTTTCGTCGCAAAACTTTTTAAATTCACAGAGTGCATCGAACGAATGCCCATGCTGTTCCAAGGATTTCTTGGCCTTAGCTTTTGTGTCCTGGACACGTCTCGAATCTGCCAGGCTTTCTGCTAACTTGTCTAAGTCTTCCCAAGTGCTTTCTGGCTTTTTCAATGCAGAGACTAGAGTATTTGCAGCAGCTTCAGATGGTTTCAGCGATGAGTGTTTTTTGAAATCTTCGTTCAGTTTTTCTTCTATCTCCAAGTTTCGCCTGTTAGGAATTGCTCTACAAGAATGGAAACCGCAATGATAAATGTCAACTCTTGTTTTGTCGCCGCTAAATTCCCAAATTTTGACGGCGGGGCAGCTGATGTGTGTCGCATCTTCTTCACAAATAAAGCACGTTTTCTTTTTACCCCCGGTAAATTGCACATCGTTGCAAGAACCCTTCTCTTTAAGAAACAGACAATTAGGGTTTTGACACCTCCAAGATCCACCGCACCGTGCCCGTCTTCTAACTCCTCTATGCTGACTCCTATTAGATGTACACCACGTTAGCCACGGTCTGCCGTCTTTGCTGGAATTCATCATCTTCAGAGGATCGCACTCCAGTTGAAAGTGTCGTAGTCCGTTTACGTCGAATGGAATTTCGCAGACCTCTTCAATCTTTATGCCTTCAAAAATGTCCATGTCAATCTTCTTTTCTCTGTTAACACAAGATACTGTTTAAGTAATTGTGCATAATAATTATCACCATTTTAGTACACTCAACAAAATTACTGGATTTTGATTGGACGAGAGGAGTACAATTAATCCCAAATTCGGTTTCTAAAGGTTTCAAAACATCACTCGTACCTGTTAATCAAGACTTGTACTAGAAGGTCGTGCGATTTTTTATTTGTAGTATTTGTAGTATACTCAACAAAATTACGATCAACCAGTCAGAACGGTAAGCTTTATAGTCCTTTGTGTTACTTCAGAAACCTTCGAAACTCTTCGGACCAACGTCGGAAATCTTCGGAAGACTCCGGGTCAACTTCGTATATATTTGGAAGACTTCGGCTCGACTTCGGAAATCTTCGGATGTCTTGTGGTCGACTTCCGAAATCATTGGAAGACTTCGTTTTAATTTCGGAAAACTTCGTGTCAACTTCGGAACGAAAAGTAATTGGTACTCCTGAGATAAGTAATAGGTGTACTTACCTTAGCAAGTCGCCTTTTGGCATTCTTTTCATCGTTTCGTCATCTGAACTGGAACTGACAAGATAGAAAAAGTTAATTCAATATAGGTTCAGGAACAGCTCCACATAGATTGATACTAGCTGTTTTATTTTGATTTAGGTTGATGTTTTTCGCAGTTGAAATGTTGCTTTTATTGTTCTCTAAATTATCATCTTCATCATCATCATCGTTACAATAACACATAACATAAATTTTTCGATAGAGACCCATGGCAAACGGAGATATACATGTATTGAGGCAAGTACCAACACAAAAGAATTTATCAAGTAGTACATGTATACCTGGACACAGATCTTTTAACTGTCTTGCTTGCAATTACCGGCGTATTGTAATCCGAGTCAGATTCAGAGCTAAAAAATAACAGGAAAACAAACCAAATGTCAAATAACAGCAACGAGCAACAAGAACTCTAGTTAGAAGCGTTCTCATTTAACAAGCCATTCCAATAAAATGTTTCGTTTCCCATCGCCCGACCGACCCATTTTTTTTTTTTGGAAAAGTAAAAAAATTCAGATACACCGTCTGACAAGCAGAATTGTACGTTTTAAACATATGATCAAGACTTTATTAGATGCAGGATTGACTTTGGATTTGGAAAACATTGGAGACTCCTTGGCAATCGAAAGCACACGTGTAACCAGGCCTTCTCACTCTGCATCCAGACTTTTTCTGGACTCGGGTTCCCCGGTCAAGTTTCTTTTCTTTTCTTTTTTTTGCCCGACCGACCGACCCACTTTCGAGAGAGGGAAGGCGATGGGAAACGAAACATTTTATTGGGATGGCCCAATACCTTGTAAGGATTTTCCTTTTTACATTCTTCTGTGCTGAACTAAAAAAGAAAATTATCCGCATTGATATGGCTGTTAACTTAATGTTTAAGCAATAACTTTACAATACAGTTCAATTAATTTACACGTAAATTACCTCGTTGAATGAAACACTGATCTCTCCAGCTCATGCTCAGATTCATCCGCACTGAAAACAGATTAGTCAATGTCAATACGAAGACAAGAAAACATTCTACTAAATCAACTACGAACTGAAAATGAAGATTTTTTTACCTAGAAGAACAGAAGTCGCGGTCATCGAGCTTGGATTTTGCTGACTTCCCAACCTTGTCTTTATCAGCCAACCTAAGAAACAAATGCAACAGTAAGGGTAGTGAGGATCGAGCCTGCGTCGCAGACGAACGAGATAGTATAGCCGGGCGGCTATACCGATAGTCAAACATTTCAGTCATGAAATGTAACACATACCTTTTTGTTACAGGGGAATCATAAATTTCCACGACTGGCGGCCTTGGAAGGAAAATAAAGGCAAAGCGTCAGTGAAAGAAATAAAATGCAGCAAAAAGTTTGATTATTATTATTTTTAATTATTCACGTTTACAAGGCTGGCCTTTAGCCACGACTCGAGCGTCTGGTAAATAATATTGCCAGATTATTTGGCAGGCATCATCTGTCACTACACGGAATGCGACTGGCTGCGGCAACTGCCAGGACAAGTTAATTTCCGGTCATAAAGGCGAGACAATCACTCATTTTTCCCGGAGAAAACAGTTTGCACTTTTAACTCGCTAAACACAAGACAATTTCCGGAATTTTCAGGCTTCCCTAGTAAAAACACAACCAAAACTTAAGAATCATAACACCAATAACATATTAAGACTATAAAGCCTGAATAGATGTGAATTGAATAAAAACGAATTGATCAGAGCTATTGAAAGTGTAAAACAAACTCTAACGCTACTAGTGAAGCTGGTTGGATAAGAGATTTCAAAATTATACGTTTGTTGCCTAGGATAATACCAGGATAATGCCAGGCCAAATCAGTTTAATACTGTGCCGCTCGGTAGAATAAAGCTATGGACAGAAAAGTACGAGCCCTGAAAACTTCATTCATTTATTCAGTTCCCTTCGAAATTCCGTTTTGATCTATGATACGATAACACTTACATTGTATCACTATGCGAATCTTTCTCCGGCGATGAAGAAATTGTGATCGTTTCTTCACTGAAAACAGAAGTATATTTCAGCGCCATTTTGCATTTCTAAATTTATATTTCATCTGAAGTCTCCATAAAGTAAACTAAACCTGCCATTGCTAACAGGACCTCAGAAATACTGTACGGTGAAAAGACACTAACATTGCATCACCACGTGCATCTTTCTCCGGCGATGAGAAGACTATGACGGTTTGCTCGCTGAAAAGAGAGACATTATTCAGCGCTAATTTGCATTTCAATATCAACATGTCAATTGCAAGTCTTCACAAAGTAGATGAAACCTACCTTTCCATTGCTAATGAAACCTAGCTCAGCTCAGATCGATCAAACCATTGTCAAACCATTGCGCGCATCGGATCGGTCCAGGATGACCCGACAATGTGACAAGCGATAACGTCACCAGAACTACGTTAGCGTCACGCGTCACGCCACCGATTGAACTGTGTTGCGGAAAAGTAATCCTTCACCCTCCTTCACCCTGCGTCAGAGCCATCCCAAATGGTTGGGAAGCTACCCTTTCCATTCTCCTTTTGCAACTCCTCTCGCATTTTTTATAGTAGATCAACTCGAAGCCTAACTCGAGCTCCAACTCGAAGTCCAATTAACTCGAAGTCCAACTCGAAGTCCAACTCGAAGTCCAACTCGAACTCGAACTCTAACTCGAACTCGAATCCAAACTCGATGTTTCGGGATTCCCACTAAACAGAAACAATCTCAAAATCATCTTTTCTGTTCGCCAGACTGCGTGTCGCCAGATGTTTATATAAAAGAAGACAAAGAATAAGCATTTGGCGACACGCAGTCTGGCAATTTAATTGGGGGATTGTCAGACCAAAAAGTAGTTGAATTTTTCGAAAAACAATCAAAACGAAAATTCTATGCCTTCAATTGCAGCAAGGTCCAAAAAGAAATTCTCCTTTAGCTCTTTTATCACACGTCGGAATGTCTCATCGTATCTTGTATCCACAGTCACGTACTACAGTGTTACAGTAATCAGCCAACAATTCCCTGCTTTGTTGCCGTATAAATTTTTACCAAAGCAGTCCTCGAAGAAATAGCGAGGCAATAATCATGTTTGCTTTCCAACAAGGCTGAGAAATAATATTCTGTTGTGACA
>JAJGOT010000223.1:27500-225000 GCA_022457155.1 Cladopsammia gracilis | reverse complement strand
ATAACAATGCTTATTGCCTTGGGTAACACCTGAGATAATTACATTTACTTTTTCTACAAATTCCAGAGTGTTTTCAGAAGGGGGGCGATAAATAACTCCAATTATTATATTTTTATGTCGTGGGATGCAAATTTCAACGAAAAGAGACTCAATAATATTTGCGTCGGAAACATTAAACTCTGACAGGATTTTGTATGAAAAGTTTTGGTCGATAAAGAGCCCAACTCCTCCGCCAATTTTATTAGCGCGATGGTTGCTAACAAAATTGTAACCCTCAAAACTTACGTCATTAACATTACTGTCTTTGACCCACGTCTCAGTTATGGCTAGAACTGAAAACTTATGATTTACATTGGCTAGTAAGTGGGAGAGGGGATCTTGATTTTTCACTAGGCTGCGGGCATTTAAGTGAAATAGTGAAAAGGATATTAAGTTATTACCAATTTCCCCATTCAAATCTTCCGCAGTCTCGTAATTGCAATACCTAGCTGAGCTAGCATAATTTTGGTTGTTTAAATCAGGATCAAGGTCACTATTATAATCACTGAGGCAAGAATGTTCATCAAGAATTGGATTAAAAAAAAGCGTTTCAAGTTGATCAGTGTCATAGCTTATCGTCCCATGTAGAAACTCATAAAGGACAATTTTAAAAGCATTGTCATCCAAATCATGAAATGGAAACTGAGACTTGCAGTAATTACATAGTGAAGATCCTAGCGATTCGTTGCAGAGATAACAAGTCATATTAGTCGGCGTGACTAGATTCTCCTGATGCGTTCTCGTCATTTGCAGATCCAGAATTTACCGGGTTATCATAAATAACTAATTTGTCAAACCTCAGGAATGCTCTTTGGTTCCTGCTTCTTGCTTCCTTTAGCTTAGGCATTAGTTCCGTCCGCTTCTTGATAACACGATCGGAGTAATCCTCGTTTACGAACATATCTGTTCCGTACAGCTTCTTCTTGGCTTTGAAAACTGCCTCACGATCCTTGTAATTGAGAAACCGGGCGACAATTTTGCGAGGCTTGGAGTCAGAGCGAGGTCTACCAACACGATGAGCCCTTTCAATGACAAAGTCGGTACCGACTTCAGGCATGTGGCTTGAAATCAGGTGTTTGACTTTGCCTTCCGATTCCTGCCAAGTTTCGTTTCGTGACTCAGGAATTCCCTCAAAGCACAAATTATTTCGCCTTGATCGATTTTCGAGGTCATCTAACTTGTTTTCTAGTTCCTCGATTTGTACTTTGACATCCTTTACTCTGAGGTCAGAGATTATTAGATCCTGAACTTGGGCTTGTGTAAACTCTAAACTCGATTTAACACTTTGGACATCTTTCAACAAGTTGTCAATTCTAGTGTTGATAGAATCCATGTAGGCACTAAGAAACACTTTTAAAGTTGACTCTTGCTGCTTAAGCAACTCTTTCACTACTTTCAGGGGCATTTGTACATCGTCTTCCTCAAGACTACTACGTTTTGATTCAGAGGACGTCTTTGAACGTGTTGCCGCCATGATTATGCCATGTAGTAAGAGATCTATTTTACATAAAGATGATTTACACACCAGTTAGTATTAGTGGTATGGAGCTAAACGAACACAACTGAGTAGGGTAAAGTTAGCATTCGAGTTGAGCAGATTTTTGTTAAGTTGACCCTTAATAAATTGATGTGTCTAGACACACTGTATGATAACAGATTAACACAACCTTTTAGTTTCCAACTAATGTCAAACCCTGGATCGTGTAAGGTAGTTCTAACCTTTAGGTTTGTGACTGAAACCAATTTATTCTGGCCATTTGAATGAAAACTCTAAACAGTTCATACTACAAATATACTCTCATTATTTTGTGCTGGTTTTAAAGGTTGTCATATAACATTCTAAAATGTTACTTCAGTTTCACTGCCTGACTTCAGTCGCCACAAGTTGCTTAGATTCTATAAAAATTCCACCTTGACTCAGACTTACGCTGATCTTGTTATAACCTCTCCCCACCCTACTACCCTCGGTCCGTTTACTAAAAGCTTGCGCCTGAGGCAAAATGTGATGACATCAATCGCTATCGTAAGCTGTTCACTTGAAAAGTATTCAAACCAAATTATGCGCAATTCATGGTCTACGAAAAAATCTAAAACGATAAAAGTTACATTTAGATGTTTCAAATTTGAATAACAAAATCTAGCCACTCAGAGGTTTGTCATCACCAAATAAGGAATATTATTGTAATATATCGCTTTCTCCGATATCTTTTTCAGCAAATGCTACCATCTTTGTTTGTTCTAGGCGGTACTTTAATCGTTTATTTCCTTATGAAACCTTTAGATTCGCTAACTAATGAACCTTTGAAATAGTAAACACGCAAAATAATTAAGTAACTAGTAATAATCAAAGATTAGTAAGTTGCGTTCGATTCGTCGTTTCTTCTCGTTCACTCATTTGAAAGTACCGTAAATCATCTATTAAGAATCCCTCTCAAGCCCCCCTCTCAATGAAGTCTCCCCCCCCCGCCCCCCCCCCACTCCCATTAAGAGGAAAATGGTTACTAGTGGTTTCCATTGGAAAGTGAAGTGCTGCGAGTAAAGCTATGCAGAAGAAGAGTTGTTTAGGGCTATCTCGTTAACTGCATGTACTTTAGATATTGAACAGATGAGCGACTTGATATATTTTACTATTGGATTATTAAACTTTGGCTTATATCAGCTTTAATGTAAACAAGCGGACCCGAGTCCCAAGTGCATAAATATTCACGCAAAATTCATGCGTAAAATTATTTCTGAACTTCTTGTTTACTAATTCTTAAAATAATCTTGAATGAAACTAAATATAATAATCGAAGTTAAAGACAGCAGGGAAAGTTATGTAGCAGAAAAAACACATTGAGCCCTTTTAAGTTTGTAGTACACGTGTATGTCAAATTGAAACCTGAACACGGACCATGCGCTTCCAGAAATCTCCGTTATCCTAGCTAATTACAGCGGATAAACGGCTGATAAAAGTTTGACACATATTTTCCACAAAAAGCTCTTAATAACTGTAGCATTCTATCAATTAAATAAGTACAACAAAGTGAATCTGCAATAAAACATCAAATTTATTTTACCGTAGAGTTCCAGGAATTGCTTCAAATATTCTGAGAAACGTATTCCCTCAATTCACGGGAATTTATTTACACTTGCATTCAAACTTTTCGCCTTCTTAAAAACGTTCCTTTCTACACGAAACAGGATTACTCCGACCGCTATACGTTTTCCACATCCCTCTTTCTCGGCCGGTCGATCAAACGAAGCCGAGAAAAAAATATATCACATGAGATCAAGGCCATCTGTGCTAGTCCAAGATGGCGTCCAAACCCGAATCGAATGGCATCGCGCTCGATACCCGCGGGACATCATAAAACCCGGGTGAAAAACGACACGAATAGTACGCGTTCTCCTAGGTCGAACGCAATAATTTTATACACTTTCTTTAAGTATGTTTTTACCCATATTTCTTAATTCTATTATCTTTTTAGTATTGTTATTTTACTTGGTACAGCCTGGAATAAAATAAAAGAAGTATTAAAATGTTAAACAAAAAATAAAATATTAAACACAATAATAAACAAAGCGCATCAGGCAAGAATAATTACGTATGCACCAAAAGGTTGCTTAACAAGATCAAAGTTAATTATTTACGTAAGACTTGTGTAACAACAGTTTAACCACATATCACTCACTGAGCGGTAAGTGGTGGATGAATTCACAGTGTAAACATCAGGACAATGTCACATGTTTTTCGTTTCCTGTTCCCAACAGGTTCCAGTTCTGGGCAGTGGCAATACGATTCCAAAGCGTTTTTGTTCTCTTTGGTGAACAAGCCAGGGTGGGCACCTGTCAAATTGCCACAGACGGGGAAAGATAGTCATAACAGGCGGTATTCCATATACAGTGACTCATCGTATGGACCCTTATTCGGAAATGGACATGACATCCTAGTATCCAACCAAGCATCATCCAAAAGAAATTCTTGGGCAAACCTTGGCTTCACTTACAGTCCACCGAGCGGACACAGCTTTGGAAGCACCTTCGCCCAAACATTCCTGGCAGGAGGAAGTGACCGCTTCTTTACACCTGACGAGGTAGAAACGTTCTATGAAACAACATAAAAAAAAATATGTCAGCTATGAAATTGCATCAGCTCGCGTCTCTTTAATTTAATGTAACAATTGTGATTGTTAATTCAAAAACTGGGTCGTAACAATTTGAATTTTTATATAAAATGCAGTAAGGTAGTATTATAAAACAAAACCTTTTAAAGTTCATTTGTAAAATGAGATACTCTTGATAACAAACTCTTAACAATTGTGATTTGTTAATTTGAAGAGTCCAAACAGTTTTAAGTTTTTTATATAAAAACAGTAAGCTGAGACAGAAAAAGGAACAAAACATTTTAAAGTTATTCTGTAGAATGACGTACTCTTCATAACAAACTCCAAATTTGAAAAGTACTCGTAACAATTTGAGTTTTTATATAAAAGACAGCAAGCTAAGACATAAAACGTTATTCACAACCTTTCGAAGTTATTCTGTAGAATGATATACTCTTAATAACAATTCCTAAAGCGAATTCGGTGAGAAAAAGTTGACTGGATAAAAACCTTATGCAAGCCTTATTATTTTCTAGAATTTTCTACAGCTTTAGTAATGCTAGCCTACATTAATTGTTAAAAACGCATTAGCTTATTAAACACTAAGGGCTGGTTATTAAACACTAAGGGCTGGTCATTTAAACGAAGTTTAGACGGTGTTTAACAAAACCGCGGTCTGAAGCAACTTAATTCTGGCCAACACCAATATTTAAACTTTATTGACTGTAAACAGTGTCCGGAAGGCATATAGCACAGACTAGAAACACATTTATCTACTTAAAATGACCCACTTATAAACAGATGTGGGGCCCATTAATAGTCTTAAACCAGTTAGACCTTAGGGCCGATATTTAAACGAAGTCTAACTTAGACCGCGGTTTTAGAAAGTTAATGGACCTCCATATCTGTTTATAAGTTGGTTATTCCAGGAGATAAATGTTTTTCTAGTCTGTGCTATATACCTACTTGACATTGGTTACAATAAATAGCGTTTAAATATTAGGGTTGGACAGATTGAAATAGGGTTAGATCGCGGTTTTCGTAAACACCGTCTAAACTTTGTTTAACGGCCCATGATATTGTATTATAATTCAGCAAAATTCAACTTTTACCATCATTTGTCATCATATCTGTGTTATTACACCTGAACAGAATAAGTCGTAACTATAACGTGATTCCATGATGTGTAGCCTCGGAAAGTATTGAGAGTAATAGTTTTTAATTAAGGGTAGTTATATTAGCGTTGCAGGGGTCTGGACATCCTATTGATTTTGTTTTGCACTAAACTCGTAAGAAACTTGTAAAAACATGAATCTCATGAAGGTGTTGACGAGTTTTCCTGTATGTACGATGATGAAAGGTCAGCCACTGACTTTTTCTTTGTTAGAGAATTAGCAGTAACGCAGAAATTGAGCTGCGTCCGTGAGTGACGTAATAAAGTTCTTTAATATTAAGATCATTACTAAAACAGTAAATTCGTTGAGTTTAAATCGTATCAGTATGCAATATGCATGGGGGTCATATGAAAACGTTTGTTTTTAGTATGCTAGTCTGAAAGGAAAAAATCAAATAAGAATCGGTGGGGGATATCACAACTATTTATGCAGCTGTTAAACACAACTTTGTGAAGTGTAAAGGAATAAAATAAGGGTATATTTGTTAGTAGTGTTAATTACATTTAAGTTACAACGTGAACGGTCGGGTGTTGTATTGGATTTACAATCACGAGCCGAAGGTGAGTTATTGTAGATCTGATACAACACGGACGCGAATGTTGCAGAATACTTACAACCACGGCATACATCCACTGGTGGTTGTAAGGTCTTGTAACTAATTAGCATTTCATAGCTGTTCTTTTAGTGAACACGAATGTTGCAGACCAGTTATAACCACAGTATTTATCCACTAGTGGTTGTACTTAATTAGTATTTCATAGCTGTTCTTTGTTAGACACGAATGTTGTAGACTACTTACAACCACAGTATACATCCACATGTGGTTGAACTAATTAGCATTTCATGGATGTTCTTTGTTAGACACGAATGTTGTAGACTACTTACAACCACAGTATACATCCACTAGTGGTTATACCTAATTAGTATTTCATAGCTACTCTTTGTTAGACACGAATGTTGTAGACTACTTATTAAATGAAAATGAAATGCTTAATGAGTTACAACCACAGCATAAATCCACTATTTCCCACCCTGCAAAGTCAATAATTGACAGATTAAAATTATAATCTTATCTCGTCTTCGTCCAATAGTAGAGAAGCTAACCTGCCGCCACGATTTCGCTCGTTTTTGGGGACTGAAAAGCCCTAACTATATACAACCCAGTATATAACACAAATCTGAAATCAAAGACATTCACATTTCTAGCGTCGTTTCTTCGTGTTTTTCTTAAACATTTCTAGTTATTTGTTATAAGAAGGAGACACTTCACTGATTGACATGGTAACCTGGCAATGTGGCTTGGCTCCCCTTGATGAATTTTGTTGAAATGATCAACTAAAACACTTTGGGGAAGTGGTTACCAAAAGTCTGATTTTAATTCCTAAAAAATGCGAAATTTAACGACGGCCGAAAAAAAACGAAATACTTAGTCGAAAAACGTTAAAACACGGTATGGACTGGTAAGTTTATACCTTATTTCATTAAAAAAAAACTTCAAAAACAACAACTTTGAAAAATTTGATCGAACTATTCATAAAACTATTTGACAACATGGAGAATGCTGGGTTACCTTTTGTTTTATCAATTCTTAAAAAAAAAAATCTCGAAAATCTCTTTACCAAAACTAGAAATTTGCCAGATGATTATTAATCCAAAAAATATCCCTGATTCGCCAAAGGCCTTAGCTTCACACATCCCTATCACAAATATGTCCGACTCGAGTTCACCTTCACCTCACTTCTTCAATTTAGTTATATATTTTGTAGCATTTGGCGATATATAATGGAAATTTAGTAAACACTATTCCGTTATTTCGGTTAGACAGTCCCTTTAAGACGTAACTGTTTTTAGTATAAATCTGCTAGCGTTCTATCACGAATGCTGTTCTCTTATTGGCTACGCTACTCACTATCTATCCTATTGTAGAAAGTGAGTGTGTGCGGTTGTTATTTATAATCATTATTCTATGAAAACGCAAACCTGTCTTATTACTCCAGAGCACGAGGCATTTGCTTTGCCACCCACCATAGAGCCAGCCCAGACTTCTGAAGTTACTTCGGTTGCGGTGTACGTTAAACCAGCACGAATGAAAATCACTTGCGAAAAAGGTACCTGGAATGCCCATTCGCTTATTACCTTATCGTCATTATCCGCGCCAACAGTCACAATTTGCTAGCAACGAAAAAGTTGACACAACATTAATCTTGTTAATTAAAGAGGGTCTGTCACCATTTTTAGTGTTACTTTAAAAATCCCAAAAGACGTATTTATATCATAAAGAACCCAAAATAATGGCTGAGTTTATTTAAAATTATTCTATTAGTGCTCTAAGCTGAGAGTAAAAATAAGTGTCTTAGGCTGCGGATAGCCAGGATGGAAATGGATTTGCAACCCAATTGTTTTCAAGTTTATTGTCACGTGTCTTGGAAAACGTACTAAAACTCAGAATATGGTTAATTCTCTCTCGGGTGTCCTGTGGTTTATCTCTGTGTGTCTTGGAAAACGCGCTAAAACTCAGAATGTGGTTAATTCTCTCTTGGGTGTCCTGTGGTTTATCTCTATGTGTCTTGGAAAACGCGCTAAAACTCAGTATATGGTCAATTCTCTCTTGGGTGTCCTGTGGTTTATCTCTATGTGTCTTGAAAAACGTGCTAAAATACAGAATATGGTCATTTCTCTCTTCGGAAAGTCACGTGATATCTTTGTTTTGGTGTTCTGTTAGCATTTTGTATGAATAGGTTCTTAGTTTTAATTTGGGGCCAGTTTTGAACCAAAAACTTCCAAGTCCCTATGACACAACAGTCAGCTGGTTGGAGCTGATATTGTTACATCAGTTGATGGAAAATTAATGAGTTTGACATTGTGATTTATATTGACTGGTAAAATGGCCACCGTAAAAAAAATATTCAAAACGCTGACGTTTCAAGCGCAACCCAACCTCAGAGCGATTCGCCAATTAACTTATCAACTTAGTTGATAAAACCAGATTTTCATGTTTCACTCCCCACCGACACAAACTAATCCCCTGTATTCATTTAAAAGCACAGTCCACCACACAAACGGAGGTTGGTAAGCCTGTGGGTACTCAGTTGATAAAACCAGATTTTCAGGTTCTACGCCCCACCGACGCAGCACCATAGTTTCTTCGGAAACTACCCCCTTTTACTCAAATGACAACTTTAAGCACAGCCAACCACACAAACAGAGGTTGGTGTGCCTGTGGTGTACAGAAGATTTGCTGAAGCTCTCATCTCGTTTGTATTCCGCGCGTGACATGCCTCATATCAACGCTACTCGACTGCTCACGAAAGCGTACCGCGAGAAAACCCCTACGTTTTAGGAGAAAAAAAATCACTGATAAAAATACCCACCTCCAGGAAGTTGTGGTTTTGCACCATCAAGTTCATTGTGACCTTCCTTGTTCTCGTGCTGTTCGTGACCACTCATTCATACAACCCGCTGTCAATAGGACTCAAGTCCTTAATGGTGAGCGTGCCTTCCTCCACTTCATTCTTTACTTTTAGCAAATGCATCACTAATCTGGACCAGCTTAACTTGAGAGGTGGATTTCCATCCGCTTGACATTTTGCCTTGAAAGTGTATGTACTGCATTGGTGTGGCAATTGATTGAGGCTTCTATGCGAAGATGGGAGCTAGGATTTAAAAATACACTAATATTTATACGGTGACATGTATTCGGCCTGTTTCCCTCAGCTACTTTAATTTGTAATTAATGTTACTGATATGTTTGCTTAAAAATACTCTAAGAGTGTATAAATGGCAAACCTTGTGTCATTCCAACTCTCAAGTGTATTCCAAAACGAGACAGGGACACTTAGATAAGTCCGATCTGCATATGATATCATCAGATGCGCTTTACATTTTTCAGTCCAAGTTAAATATAACATAAAATTAATGGATAAAATGCTACAAAACAAATACGATCTTGTTGCCGTTAGCCACCGACACCGTTTACCAGTACGACAGCAAAGTGGCAAACGCAAAAAGAACCAATTTAAAAATATATATATAATTCAGCACTCGCCCACGAAACAATGCCTACACTGCCACGAGTTGACGGTATTATCAAAATAAACAGCAAGGAAAAAATACAGTAAAGAGTCAGTGTAATACCATGCTGGTTTACATAATGAACTTCCTTTCATACTGTGCGGTCATGACTGGTCTGAACAAAGCCTTTTTTATTTTATTTTAACCAAGAAAAGAAGAAACATTAATCTTTTTTCAGTCCGCAGGGAAGTTGAACATTTAGCAAGCTCAAAATTCATTTCAGTTTTATTTTCATTTCATTTCAGTATAGTTATTACCGATAAATAACCTTTGGACCTAAAGCGATAGAGGACTCTATAACCCTCAAGGCTTTAATGTATTTGGTTATGAAAAAAAATGTAATTGGTATAGGATTTAATGGAGCCGAAACCAATTGTGGAATTGCACGCATTTTGGGCATCCTACTGATGAACAGTTACGAAATTCAGATATATTTAGTAGCCACATTTATTTGCGGTCTGTCCCCTTTGAATGTATTTGGTTATGACCGTGTTGTGAATACGTCTACGTAATGAATACCCCTGTTTATCGGAGTTAGATTTTAAAGGATCACATTTTATTGGCAAGCTTCCACAGACTTTCATCTTCCTGTGTCACTGAAAGAAAACGATTGTGAATTAAGTTGCAGAAATGGATTCCTCTAAGTCCTCAAAATCGTATCGAGTCCGTGATTTTCTTCCTTCAGTGAGGCCATCGTTTCTTTCTTTCATGTTAGTTTTCGCTTGCGGATGTCTCTGGATGAAGAACGAAACAACCAACGATCGATTGATAGCGCTAGAAAATCTAATGAACATGTTTCCACTGGAAAATCGTGTAAAGAGTAGCTTGACAGAGAATCTTGACAGAACGACTCTTAAGCCAACAGAAGAATCTGTGGAACTTCTTTTAAAGAAGATTCAAACACCTGTTACAAATAATTTCGATTATTACTCAGGTAAGAATTGCAATTCCACTGTGTAGTTAGAGCTTAGAGATGTGATGAGACGTGTATCGCTTTATTTATATATACTGACATATGGAGTCTTGTACCCGAGAGGTAAATTAGATTACAACTTTTGCTGCTTTGATATGAAGTAAGCATTTTTTTTAACTCAGTCCTCAGAAGTGAGTTTAAATATTACTAGACAGTATTTAGTTTTTATATTTAGTTCTGTTAAAATAACCTCACATTAAAAACACCGGGATCTATTCATTTAACTTATAACAAATGCATTAAATATTTCGATCCTAGGGACTGACATAATTTGAAAGTTTGAGCTAAAATCTCTCACGAAAAATCGATCGCATCCTTTAGTCTTCAATCGTAGGTAATTTAAAAAAAGGACTGAAACGCGCTCTGATTTCCGAGAACAGATTTATCATTGAGACGTTCAGGCATGTTTTTGTAGCTGGTGAACTGAAGAGTGACTCGTGGACAGAAGGTCATTGAATGTTGTGTTATAATTATATCACATGAAAAATAATTGAACTCGTTGCTCTTACACGTGCCAAACTTGTGAAACACCAATAATGTTCTATATTTCATTAGAATACCGTTTTATGAGTAAAGGAAATAGAAACAACATATTTTTTAATTTTATGTTTTGGTCTTAAATATAATTATAGAGACGGTCTGTTTGAAATTAAAACACGAAAAAGGTCATGTCCCTGAATATTTCCTTTGCAAAACATGAAAATTAATAATGATTTATCGGTTCAGCGCGTAGCTTCTAAGGTTATCCAATTACGAGCATTGGATATCAGGGAACGGTTTTTGGAAGCTCGACCTGATATCGGGTACCAATTCAAATCAAATACGTATTTCTGAAATCATAGGCTTTGGTAAAAGGTTTGTTATACCTTTAGGTTTACGAGAACAGCTTTATCTGTAAGAACACTATTAGAATTGAATGGTGAACTTAGACAATGGTCAGTGAATTTTTTCTTTATTTCTTATGAAACTGATACCCCTTTATGATCTCAGTCAGTGGCCCCTAAGTGTCCGAAATAGTAAAACACAAGGCATGGAGTGAGGCAGCGTGGTCGAGTCAGGGTCCTTGTTTCAAGTCTCATTCTTCACTGAGCCGTGAAGATGTTTCGCGGTAGACTCCATTCAACTTCTCGACTACACTTGTAAATAGCCAACTGGTATACCTACAGTGATAAGGGATAATTGATCTTGAAATATCTGTATATAAATAAATAATAAATAAATAAATATAACCGCAATGAAAATGTTGTATATTAACATTTATTACTATCACCTTTCACCTTGTTGCTGGACTCTAAGTAACATTTATTACTATCACCAGCCTTGTAGCTGGACTAATTAACATTTATTACTATCACCAGCCTTGTAGCTGGACTAATTAACATTTATTACTATCACCTTGTTGCTGGACTAATTAACATTTATTACTATCACCAGCCTTGTTGCTGGACTAATTAACATTTATTACTATCACCAGCCTTGTTTCTGGACTAATTAACATTTATTACTATCACCTTGTTGTTGGACTAATTAACATTTATTACTATCACCAGCGTTGTTGCTGGACTAATTAACATTTATTACTATCACCTTGTTGCTGGACTAATTAACATTTATTACTATCACCAGCCTTGTTGCTGGACTAATTAACATTTATTACTATCACCAGTCTTGTTGCTGGACTAATTAACATTTATTACTATCACCAGCCTTGTTGCTGGACTAATTAACATTTATTACTATCACCTTGTTGCTGGACTACTGTGACTAGGCTGAAATTAACTTGTTCTACTCATCAAATAATAAAAATGGCATATGAAGGTACATAAAATATCTTTTCTCCCCCAGCAAATAAAAATTGAACCGCAAATGATGTATATTTTTTTCTTTTACTGCAGTAAAAAATGTGTCAAAAGGGCCATCAACAACCATTAGACCAAGAAACCGCAGACAAGTTTTGAACAACACTTCAGCTACCATCACTATACATGACGTGCGTAAAGAAATCACCAAGCAGTTTGAACAACTCATGCCCATCAAGTACTGCAAGTCAAGTGAGAAAGTATGTCCTGCTGGCCCCCCCGGATATCCTGGTCCCGCTGGGACAAAAGGACCACGTGGCAGGAGGGGACAAAAGGGGACAAAAGGAAAGAAAGGGACTCAAGGTAGCATGGGACCACCTGGTAAATCGGGTAAAACAGGAATGGCTGGGCCTACTGGACCGAGAGGAGAAAAGGGAGAACCAGGACCAATAGGCATGCCTGGACCACCCGGTAGTCCTGGAAAATCAATATCTGCCCCACGTGTGATGTTGTCACCAGCTGAACAGACTCGGAATGAAGGAGGAAATACGGCTTTTTATTGCACGGTTGGAGGAAACCCTCCTCCTAGCGTCGAATGGCGATTCAAGGGCAGGACGCTTCTGTCAGTTGCAAAGTACGTGATAAAAGAAGGAGAGTTGACCGTTAAAAATTTAAATTACAGCGATGCTGGGCAGTACACTTGTGCTGCCACAAATATTCTTGGATCGTCTGAATCCTCTGGTAATTTGTCTGTTCGAGGTGAGTGGATCAAATAACTTTCAAGCAATATTTGTGAGACCCCATTGGTTGATATGCGCTGCGTTTATGCAAAAAAAAAAAAAAAAAAACAAGCTGCGAAAACAAGCAGATTCGTGTACGTTCCTTAACTTTTATTTTCTCGCTTTCCTTTTCATTTTTCTTTCTTTTGTCAAGGAAAGAGAAAGGGGCGGGTTTGCTCGCAGATTCAACTATAAATCACAGTGGCTTACATGTGATATGTCATTATTCCACTGACGGGTCAGGTTATTATTGTATATTCTATGCAATATACGCAGGAACGTACACTGTTATACGGCAGTGCATTCGATATTAGACTTCTTTATAAAAATGAAATGTTGATACAGTACTTTCTCAAGATATATCATTCGAAATGAATAAGGGCTTATAAAGTGTCACAAAATCAATTGTTACGCGTCATAATTTAGGAAGAAGCATTACCTACGAATCAATTCTTAGAACAGCAGATATGAACACGCTGGAACATAGACGCATAGAACAGTCGCTGATAATATTTTATAAATGCTACAAAGAGAACGGCCCAAGCTATCTAGCCGACTTTTTTGAACCTCGAATTACTCACTCCAACCTAAGAAATACTGGTCTTAACGTAACTCAACATTCTTACAACAGCAAATTCCGTCATAATTCGTATTCATTTGTCATTTCTCGCATCTGGAACAAACTATACCATCTTCTGTTAAAACCGCCCCTAATTTATCGTCTTTTAGAAGAAAACTGAAAACTCTTTTTTTTACCGGCTGCCAATGCAAAAGCTGTTTATAATCTTTCGACATTTCAGTGTATACATTGCTTCTGTTTAAATATATATTTATAAATAGTTAAATTTAATAGCGATTAATTTAGATTTAAGAATTTTTAGACTTTGTAAATGTATTTTATAGTCAGTCACTTTTATCATGAGCCTCTGGCTCGGGAGATTGGGCAACCACTTCCCGTGTAACTGACGGTAAATAAATTATACTTATACTTATACTTATAATTTACTTTCGGATGAAAATGATTTCAAACGATATCGGAACTCGCCCGTATATAGCTGACAGGGTGCTCATTGCACGCTTGAAGTGCTTATGGTATCCAGTCAGCACTAAACGTTGTTCAATGTTAAATTTTGTAGACATAAATATAGGTTATACGCGCTCTATTGTAAATTTCTCGGCTAAAAGTAAAATAACAAAAAATAAATAAAAATAACGCCCCGCTTACATGCAAACAACTTACTATTACGTATTTAGTGGATGACCAGTTGTGTCGTAAGACAAGATATATATTCTGATTCATGTAATCTTCAATGACGTCACCCATTGAAGTGAGTTTAAGGAAGTGATCCAATGGCTAGCAACTATAGCAAAGTTTGTATTTTTATCGATCTTTATTTTTTCACAGGTCTTCCCATCTTCACAAAAGTACCTCCATCACTCGCCACACCAGTGCAGTTCTCTACCTTTCGAGTTGTTTGTCAGGCTGAAGGGTTCCCACCTCCCATTTTGAACTGGACGAGAATAGGAATGCCTCTGTCGGTTGGCAAAATGGAAGTGAAAGAAGGTACACTCACCATTAAGGACTTAAGTCATGCTGACAGCGGGTTTTACGAATGTGTAGCTACGAACAGCATGGGAACAAAGAAGACCAGAATTAACGTGGTAGTACAACGAGCACCAGGTTTGTCTTATTTGTTCGGCACGGTACGAGCGTCGCAAAACATTAGCCTTAAATGTTTTCAAAGTTCATAGATTGTAGACCGACTCAATCGATCCCTAGCTTACTTCACTAAAATTATTCTCTTGTCTTATTTTCTCTTTGTTTAACTGTACTACTCATTATTGAGAAAGATATGATGTTCATCATGTCACGAACGTGGAACAAAAAAATCTGAGTTCCCGACAGGAATCGAGCCTATGATCCTACAGTCAGTCAGCATCCTGATCGAACGCTCTTACCACTGAGCTACAGGAAACTCGTGGCGAGCTAGGCCATATACTAGGTTTATAGATGACATGTGACATAGCCTATGACCCTACAGTCAGCATCCTGGTCACTAGGAATCGAGCCTATGACCCTACAGCCAGACAGCATCTTGGTCGAATGCTCTTACCACTGAGCTACAGGAAACTCGTGGCGAGCTAGGCCATATACTAGATTTATATATGACATGTGTTCTATGACGTAGCTCCGTATCCCGGTCGAATGCTCTTACAACTGAGCTACAGGAAACTCATGGCGAGCTGGGCCATAAACTAGGTTTATATATGACATGTGTCCTATGACTTAGTTCCGTATCCTGGTCAGATGCTCTAACCACTGAGCTACAGGAAACTCGTGGCGAGCTAGGCCATATACTAGGTTTATAGATGACATGTGTCCTATGACTTAGCTCCGTATCCCGGTCGAATGCTCTTACTACTGAGCTACAGGAAACTCGTGGCGAGCTAGGCCATATACTAGGTTCAAATATGACATGCGTCATGTGTACTACTAGGATCAGCAATGGCAAAAGCGCCATGTGAGGTGATAAATAAGCTCGGTAATGAAATTAAAAAGATTTAATGTTTATCATGTCACGAGTGTGAAGTTTGGAAATTTCCTAGTCCGATTCCAAGGCACTTCTAAGTATACTTCAAATGAGTTTAGCATGATTGGTATTTCTTCAGAAACTGTCCAACTGACAAACCACGAGCACCAAGGCGAGAGTTTCAATTAAATAGTTCATAATAATTATAGGTTTCAGGCCGGAATGACATAAGCATGAGCGAATGTCAAATGTGGAAAGAACATCAGTGACCATCTCGCCTGTGGCTCTTTTTAGTTATTATCACATTTGACGTCATCTGTGATCTGCAATTGAACAGATGCACGGCAAAATGGAGGCTGTTTGTTAACTAATGCTTCACATAAGAACTATAGTAAACTTCATTGTTCTGCAGCATTGGAATATATAGACCACATAGAATATCTTTGATTTTAAGAATAGAGGAGGGGCCGATGGTTCATAATTATATTTCATTATGAAAATAAAGAAAATCCATTTGCGTCAAATATATTTTAGGAAATGTTCGTGCTTAACCAATCAGAATAGCAGAAGACAATAGCTACTAATTTTGCTTCTTTGATGAAGTTCCCCAAATACAATATCTTTTAAAAAATGCATGTTGTGTGATTGGGTCTCAAAATACTTGAAACCTTAAAAAAATTAGACTTTATGCACCTCGAACCTTAACTTTTTAGCGGTTTTTGAGTCTAGGCCAATGCGATCACTTGTTGTAACAATGAAAATGGTTGACATTCCATTGTGCATTGCCATTCAGCACTATCCTTCTTATGCGGATCATTACTTAAATACACTGATCTACTGAAGAACTTGAAATCTGGAGAGTTGAGCTAGTTATGCTCCAGAATCGCTGCATGTAGTCATATAGTACATTCTTGTCGTTTTATACATTTGTTCAGTATTTGATCAATCTGATCTCCTGATGCAAAACTATTATCATGAAAGTATCGGTGTTGTCAGTATAAACGTCATCGGAGTCGAAAATATACGCGCGCGTCCGGATAAAACTTGAAAGTAAACAAAGGGAGGTAACGAAGGGGATTAGAAAGAATTCATTCATTATATTTCCTTTGCTCACTTTCATGAATATTTGATTTTAGCCCGATGCGCGTATGTGTTTTCGAAACACCGATAACCATTATTACGAAGCAATTTACTTACATTGTACATTTTGCCATGAATCATGAATTATGAACTCAATGTTGTTTCCATTATTTTTTCTTTAGGTTTAGGACACTCCGTCATTGTTGGAAATAACAAAAACTTTGTAACTACTTTAAATAATTGGTTGTCCCCCGTGGAACAACAGGATCATTCCGACTGGAAGCGCTGCTGGCGTGCGTCTGTGGACGGCTGGGCTTCCACTACATTTCACGCCGAATGTGACGGCAAGGGTCCAACTGTGACAATAATAAGAGTCGGTGGGAAATACATATTTGGAGGCTACACCAGTCTCTCATGGGGTAAGTGATTTATTTTACATAATGATGATTTGCACACCAGTTATAGTATTGGTGATATGACGCTAAACGAAAACAACTGAATTTAAGGTAGTACAGTAAAGTAAGGGTATAACTGAGTTGAATAGAACTTCGCTGGGTAACCCTATTGCTGTGAATCCCAACTGAAGTCAAGCCATGGATCATAAAAGGTAGTCCTAACCTTTAAGTTTGTGGCAATTTATTGTAGCAATTTAAATTATAGCTCTAACAGTAATTACGTACCACGACCCCGAGGGGTGGGAGCGGGGGGGGGGGGGGAATTGACCAATATTTAGGTATAAGGGTGTCGCTGAGGGTCTGAGGCCCTGATCCTGTTTAGGACAAAAATAAACGAAAATACCAACCCTGCGTAGGACAACACCCTACCCACCCTGTGTAGGACAACACCCTACATACCCTGTGTAGGACAACACCCTCTGTTTTAGAACCCTGTCTAGGACACGGCTAGTGCGTGGTTATTGATCTGAGCTTTAAAAAAATGGTAGACGGGTCCTTTGAAAAGAAACCAGTTCGTATTAGTGATATGGAGCTAAACGGACACAACTGAGTACGGTAAATTAAAGTTAGCAATCGAGTTGAGCAGATTTTGTTAAGTTGACCCTTAATAAATTGATGTGTCTAAACACGCAGTACGGAAACAGATTAACACAACCTTTTAGTTTCCAACTGATGTCAAACCCTGGATCGTGTAAGGTAGCTCTAGCCTTTAGGTTTGTGACTGAAACCAATTTATTCTGGCAATTTAAATCAAAAATCCAAACAGTTCGTACTGCAAATATACTCTCATTCATTTGTGCTGGTTTTAAAGGTGGTCATATATTTGAAGAATTGTGGATAACATAAAATGTTACTTCAGTTTCACTGCCTGACTTCAGTCACCACAAGTTGCTTAGATTCTATTAAAATTACATCTTGACTCAGACTTAGGCGGATTTTGTTATTACCTCTCCCCACCCTACTCCCCTCGGTTCGTTTACTAACAGCTTTCTTCTGATGCAAAATGTGATGACATCAATCGCTATCGTAAGCTGTTCACTTAAAAAGTATTTAAACCAAACTATGCGCAATTCATGGTCTGCGAAAAAATTTAAACCGATAAGAAGTTACATTTAAATGTTTTAAATTTAAAAACAAAAACTAGCCACACAGAGGTTTGTCATCAGCAACTAAGGAATATTCTAATATGGAGTGTTTTCACATGACGTCACGGCGGCCATGTTGGTGTCCCAAAACAATAAAACGGCGGCCATATTGGTGTCCCAAGCTAATCCTGTGCGGATTGAACTCTTTTCTAATGCAAACACTTTGTTTTGTTCAAATAAATTAGCATAGCTGCAGACCACGTGAGTGAAAACACTCTATATCACTTTATTCGATATCTTTTACAGCAAATGTTACCAGCTTTGTTTGTTCTAGGCGGTACTTTAATTGTTTATTTCCTTATGAAATCTTTAGATTCGCTAACTAATGAACCTTTGAAATAGTTACCAAGCAAAATATTTTAAGTAACTAGTAATAATCAAAGATTAGTAAAGTGCGTTCGATTCGTCGTTTCTTCTCGTTCACTCATTTGAAAGTACTGTAAATCATCTATTAAGCCCCCTCGCAATTAAGCCCCCATCCTATTAAGCCCCCTCTCAATTAAGCCGCCCCCTATTAAAGAATCCCCATCTCAACTAAGGCCCCACCTATTAAGCCCCCCTACTAAGCCCCCCTATTAAGCCCCCTCTCAATTAAGCACCCCCCCCTATTAAGCCACCCCTATTAAGCCCCTTATCAATTAATCCCACCCCCCCTATTAAGCCCCCTCTCGATTAAGCCCCACCCCCACTATTAAGCTCCCTCTCAATTAAGCACCCCCCCCCCCTCCTTTTAAGAGAAAAAAGTTACTAGTGGTTTCCATTGGGAAGTGAAGTGCTGCGAGTAAAGCTTATGCAGAAGAAGAGTTGTTTAGGGCTATCTGGTTAATTGCATGTACTTTAGATAGTGAACAGATGAGCGACTTGATTTATATTGCCCTTGGATTATTAAACTTGGCTAATATCAGCTTTGATGTAAACAAGCGGACCCGAGTCCCAAGTGCATAAATAGTCATGCAAAATTCATGTGTAAAATTATTTCTGAACACCTTGTTCACTAATTGTTAAAATAAATCTTGAATGAAACTAAATATAACAATCGAAGTTAAAGACAGCATGGAAAGTTATGTAGCAGAAAAAAAAAAAAAATTGAGCCCTTTTACGTAGTTGTCGGTAAAACGTTCACCAAATTTGCATACAGTGTATGCCAAATTTGAAACCTGAACACGGACCATGCGCTTCCAGAATTTTCCGTTATCCTAGTTTTACTCGCCAAATTACGGCGGATAAACGGCTGATAAAAGTTTGATACATATTTTGCACAAAAAGCTCTTAATAACTGTAGCATTCTATCAATTAAATAAGTACAACAAAGTGAATCTGCAATAAAGCATCAAATTTATTCCAGGAATTGCTTCAACTATTCTGAGAAACGTATTCCCTCAATTCACGGGAATTTATTTACACTTGCATTCAAACTTTTCGCCTTCTTAAAAACGTGCCTTTCTACACGAAACAGGATTACTCCGACCGCTGTAAGTTTTCCACATCCCTCTTTCTCGGCCGGTCGATCAAACGAAGCCGAGAAAAACATATATCACATGATGAGATCAAGACCATCTGTGCTAGTCCAAGATGGCGCCCAAACCCGAATTGAATGGCATCGCGATCGATACCCGCGGGACATCATAAAACCCGCGGGAAAAAACGACACGAATAGTACGCGTTCTCCTAGGTCGAACGCAATAATTTTAATTTAATACACTTTCTTTAAGTATGTTTTTACGCATGTTTCTTAATTCTATTATATTTTTAGTATTGTTATTTTACTTGGTACAGCCTGGAATAAAATAAAATAAATATTAGAATATTAAACAAAAAATAAAATATTAAACACAATAATCATGAACAAAGCGCATCAGGCAAGAATAATTACGTAGGCACCAAAAGGTTGCTTGACAAGATCAAAGTTAATTATTTACGTAAGACTGGCGTAACAACAGTTTAACCACATATCACTCACTGAGCGGTACGTGGTGGATGAATTCACAGTGTAAACATCAGGACAATGTCACATGTTTTTCATTTCCTATTTTCCCAACAGATTCCAGTTCTGGGTATCAATACGATTCCAAAGCGTTTTTGTTCTCTTTGGTGAACAAACCAGGGTGGGCACCTGTCAAATTGCCACAGACAGGGAAGTATAGTTCTAGCAGGGCGTATTCCATATACAGGCACTCATCGCTTGGACCCACATTCGGAGGAGGAAATGGCATCCGAGTATCCAACCAAGCATCATCCAACAGAAATTCTTACACACAGCTTGGCTACACTTACAGTCCACCGAGCGGACACAGCTATGGGAGTTCCTTCACCCAAACATTCCTGGCAGGATCGCATTACTTTACACCAGACGAAGTAGAAACTTTCTATGAAACAACTTAAAAAAATTATATCAGCGATGAAATTGTCTCAGCAGGCATTTCTTTAGTGCAATAATTGTGATTTGTTAATTTGAAAATGCCTCAAAAATTTAAATTTTTATATAAAAGACAGCAAGCTAAGACATAAAATAAAACCTTTCAAAGATATTTTGAAGAATGATATTTTCTGAATATAGACCCTATTCAGAAATGGCGGTCGATTTATTATTATTTTATATTCATGCTAATCAGACCAACTAGCCTCATTTTAGAGCAAAAATTCTTTTGAATTTTGCACACGCTAACGAGGATAGTTGTGCTAATTAGCATGAATATAAAAGAATAGTAAAACGGCCACCATTTGTGAATAGGGTCTATAACAAAGTTGTAAAGTGACTTCTGTGATAGAAACGTGGCTAGATAAAAACTTGATTGACTTGACTGGCTTCAGCAGTATTAACTAATAACGCTACGCGCATGCCCAGGACTGAGAGAGTTTGCGTAAAATAAAACGGATTTTGTTTGGCCGACAAAATCATATTCAGTAAAATGATTTGTATGAGGAGATGTTCCGCAGCTGAGAAATCCTCGCTGCATATTTCAATTTTGGTAGAAAGGTAGTGTGACCTTAAGTCCCATCTCAGCGCCGTTAAAATAATTTGAAAGTACTCGAAGTTATTGGATTGAGTTTATCAGTCAACTAATATCGGGTATTTTTACTAATAACATCTTCAGAAATATCACAGAAAAAGTAAATCAACTGTGCCGTAAAATAATCGGGTTATGAGCGTACTCCTTGAAGAAAAAGTGAAACTCATATTACGTATGAAGCTTCGTCAGATTCTTACCTTTATTTGCAATTTGGCATTTGTGTTATTTAAGTCTGAACAAAATAAAGCGCAACTATTACATGATGTGTAACGGCGGCATAGCATTATACTAAGGGTATTTGTGTTATTAAGCCTGAACAAAATAAGCCCCAAGGCATAACTATAACATGATGTGTAGCCCCAGCATAGTATTATAGTAAAAGTATTTGTGTTATTAAGTCTAAACAGAATCAGGCGTAGCTATAACATGATATGTAGCCCCAGCATAGTATTATATTAAGGGTATTTGTGTTATTAAGTCTGAACAGAATAAGGTGTAGCTATAACATAATGTGTAGCCCCAGCATAGTATTATATTAAGGGTATTTGTGTTATTAAGTCTGAACAGAATAAGGCGTAACTATAACATAATGTGTAGCCCCGGCGTAGCATTATATGAAGGGCATTTATGTTATTAAGTCTGAACAGAATAAGGCGTAGCCATGACATGATGTATAGCCCCAGCATAGTATTATATTAAGGGTATCTGTGTTATTAAGCCTGAGCAGAAAAAGGCATAACTATAACATCATGTGTAACCCCAGCATAGTATTATATTAAGGGTATCTGTGTTATTAAATCTGAACAGAATAAGGTGTAGCTATAACATGATGTGTAGCCCCAGCATAGTATTATATTAAGGGTATCTGTGTTATTAAGTCTGAACAGAATAAGGCATAACTATAACATGATGTGTAGCCCCAGCATAGTATTATATTAAGGGTATCTGTGTTATTAAGTCTGAACAGAATAAGGCGTAAGTATTACATGATGTGTAACCCCAGCATAGTATTATATTAAGGGTATCTGTGTTATTAAGTCTGAACAGAATAAGGCGTAAGTATTACATGATGTGTAGCCCCAGCATAGTATTATATTAAGGGTATCTGTATTATTAAGTCTGAACAGAATAAGGAATAACTATTACATGATGTGTAACCCTAACATAGCATTATATTAAGGGTATCTGTTTTATTAAGTCTGGACAGAATAAGGCATAACTATTACATGATGTGTAGCCCCAGCATAGTATTATATTAAGGGTATCTGTGTTATTTAGTCTGAACAGAATAAGGCGTAACTATGACATGATGTGTAGACCCAGCATAGTATGGAGGTTGATACAGTGAAACCTCAGTAAGGTTACAGTGTACCTTCGGGGGTGTCTCCAGTATAACAGCTCTGGTGTCTTAAGATTACACTTAACATACCTAAACTCAGATATCAAATTAAAGCTTATAGAGCTGGCTATCTAAATATGAAAACCATTTGGTAATAAAGTGAATTGTCGAATTTTTTACGACGTCTAAATTCGAACGTCCGAATCGGCTTTAAAACGCTATAACTCAAAGCGATTATTGTATTTTGCTAATTTGATTTGTTCTCGGGTTTCCGGACACGAAGCGCTAAAAAAACGTGTCGGCGATTTCCCATATTCAATTGTAGTGAAAAGTTACAGAATATTTTCGAAAAAGGGAGAAAAAAATTGGAATGATCGCACGGAAATGGCTCTTGACGAAAAAGTTTTCTGAAATAAGAAATTCGCCGACACGTTTTTGTTGATTATATGTTAGGCTAGCTCCTGCAAATTTGAGGAAAATCGAACAAATTTCCTTTGAGTTGTAGCTCTTTAAAGTGTCCCCAACAAGCGAAAAATTAACTTTGAGAAAACCGCGCTTAAAAAAACATATCGCTTCATAAACAAACTCCGCCCACAAAAGTTATACTGTCATTTCTCCGTCAATTTTCACTATTTTTCGATAATGTTTTTTTTGAATGAAAGTTCATTCTGTAAACTTTATTTTGACGCAAAAAAAAAAATTCGATAAATTTTCGATCTGAAGGTACACTGTAACCTTAAGGCGACACCCTCGGGACCCTAACTATGGACCGCCGGATACAGGTTCGTTTTACAGTAAATGTGGAACTAAAGTTTTGGGAGCTATAAGCAGTTGGTTTACGCCTAATAGAGGGTGTTCGCTTATTATGAGGTCCCCTGTAGTTTTCATGATTTGAGGAAATTAACGTTAATCGGAGTGTACACATCTTATTGATTTTGTTTTGCAGCAATAAAACTCGTAAAGATACTTGTGTTTGCCTGTTTGTATTATAACGAAAAGTCAGCCACTGAAGTTTCTTTTTTTAAATTTGGTGTCTTTATTGGAGAATTCAGGGTAGTCCAGCACTTGTCCAAATGATGTCTGTGATTGAACGAAGATTAGATTTGTCCTGCATTGTTCAAGTGATATATCAATTCTCAAGTAGTTTAAGGCCTGGGTCAAAGGCTCTTACCGGGAAAAACAGTTTATTCGTGATAACTTTAACAAAGAGAACGGAACTGAATCGAAATTTGGCACATGGAAAGGTGTTATCGTTCTTATCATTTTTAAGTATAACAAGCTTTCCCATAAGTCACGTGACATGAAACGTGGTCATTTTTCTTAAAATAGCAAATATTTGACGAATTGCCGTTATTCTGATGCAGATTAATTATTTCCAGCCCTTCACGTTTGGAATGATCGTCCATTGTTGTATTAAAAATTTTTTGTGAGGACAAAGGTCATTTTTAATTCTAAAATTTAACCTTTGATTTATCTCGTCCGTGACGTAATTGTGGGGACGCTCGTTAATATATGGTAACTTCGGTGATTTCAAATCGTATGGTGTAATATATGAGAGTCATAATAGCCGGCATAGCAGTCGTTTCTTTTACTAAAGCCACAGAGACGCACGCGTAAAGGAACGGGGCGTGAAAACGCCTTTTTGTATGCTCCTCTTCGCCTTTCCTTAACGCGCGCGCCTCTGTGGTTCTAGGAAAAGGAAGCGGCTGCTACGTCGCAGGCTAGATTCATAACTGCTTTTTAGTATGCTAGTCAAAGAAAAATTATTTTGTTATCGGTGCTCGGTGCTGGATATCACGGTTCATGTTCAACACAGCATTGTAGACTTTCATAAATGGCGGCCGATCAATTATTATTCTATATTCATGCTAATCAGCCCGACTAGCCTCGTTAGTATGTGTTTTACACTAAAATGAGGCTAGTAGGGCTAATCAACCTACATTAATGCGCCCAACTCATGACTCATAGACAACGTGACAACAACAGCAGTTTGTGGGATAAATGGGTAGGGGACAAAGTGCTCCAGTAAATCACAAGTCATATACCATATTTCCTCGAATAATAGCCGGGGCGATTACTATTATTTTTATTTTTTTCACACCAAAAGGGGGCGATTATTCGAGGAAGGCGATTATTTTAAATATTGCTCACTGGAAGTCGTGCCCTAAATATTTGATTTTATTATCCCATTAAATCAAAACATAATCACATCAAATGAAATGAACATGGGCTTTTTAAGTGTTCCAAATTAGGTTCCTTGATTAATTTTCAATGTCAATATCCTCGGCGTCAGAGCTTGAATCGTCACTGATCAGGTTTGCTGGATCAGACTCCACTTCAGCCTCATCCTCCAGATTTACCGCTGTGGGTTTCCCTGCAAATGGGTCGGCGCGAGCAGCTGTGACGATGTAACTTGACAGGGAGGGAATAAAAGAAAGGGAAGATAGCCGGTGTGTGTGTGTGCGTGTGTGTGTGTGTGTATGTGTGTGTGTGTGTGTGTGTGTGTGTGTGTGTGTGTGTGTGTGTGTGTGTGTGTGTGTGTGTGTGTGTGTGTGTGTGTGTGTGTGTGTGTGTGTGTGTGTGTGTGTGGGGGGGGGGGGGGGGGGGGGGTTGGGCAATTTCTTCTGAGCATGAATTTTTTTCCAGCATCACTATTTGCAAGAATTTTTTTTACCTTAATGCTTGAATTGTTTTTCACGTACTTTCTTGTGCACGATTTTTTTTTCTCTTAAATTTCTTCTGCACGATTTTTTTTCGTAATTGCTCAACCCCACCCCCCCTCCCCCACAAAAATTAAATGGTCCGTCCCTAAAATAAATAGTTCTCAAATGACTAGATACAGGCCTCTACTCTGAATTCAACCACACCTGGAATAGGCCATTTCCGAGTTACGTTATGCCTCGTTGTCAAAGCGAGGCTAGGTGCACAACCTTTCATATGAAAATGAGTTTTTATTCAAATACAAATAAAACTCATTTTCATATGAAAGGTTGTGCACCTAGCCTCGCTTTGACAACGAGGCATAACGTAACTCGGAAATGGCCTATTCAACAAGAATATGTCTAAAATAGGGAACGGGGAACCGGGGAACGCGGAACGGGGAATCTCTAAAATAGCGAATCTCTAAAATAAGGAATCTCTTAAATGGGGAATCTCTAAAATGGCGAATCTCTAAAATAGGGAATCTCTAAAATGGGGAATCTCAAAAGCAGCTGTTACGAGAAATGATATCACAAGAGTTTTGTGAAGGCGGCCGTAAGTAAATCTGTCCGCTTACGATAAACATTTCGCTCAGAAGACTATGACTGAAATTCAAGATGGCTACAAACCGTGTTTTGTTTGATATTGTGTGACAGATCATGCTGTGACACATAGTGTCTGGTTCATCATAAGTTTGACAATGTGTAAATATCCGGTCTCGATTGCGAAACCGTCACACAAGAAAAAAAAAACTCCCAAAAAAATCACTCTGCTTTCTGGTAAGTTTGAAAGAAAAATGAAAATTAACAACTTCTCGTTACATTTTTGAACACCCGGAGAGAACAGCTTGATATATCTGCAAGATCGAGTAAGCTTGCGAACGTGACCACTTTGCGTTTTTTCGTGCCGGAGTCATGCCCGCGGTTGGTCCAAAACGAGAAGCACTCATTTATGTCGCGCGAAAGAAAAATCGGGCGCAGGAGAAAAAAAAAACGATGGGAGGCTGGGGAGAGGCGGCGAAAGAACGCCTGTGAAATTATTTTTAAAAAGCTCATGCCGCCCACTTTTGACCGCCGACAGCGGCAAAGAAACATGAATCCATTTTTCGCTAGTTGTGGTTTTCTGCTGTCAATCAAAATCGTTGTAGATTTCCCGGGAAATATGATCCCAGATAGTGTTATAAAAAAGGACAGGCTAAACACGACTCCCACTCGTCGCAAAAAGTATTTTAAAAGCCTAAAGTGTAAAGCTTTCCAAGTAAGACTTCACAGAGGATCGCGCCTTTAGATCACAGTTAAGAACTTGTTCTCTTCGATGATATAAACCTTTTGATCTCGGCGGATTATCTCTCAGATTGATAGGAGGATTCATGCTGTCCAGAGCCGTTAGAATTATTTTATTTCTTTATGCCGTTATTCGGTGCTAGCTCCATTGGCATACATTGTGGTCTCTTTGGCTCACTTTTGTTGCAAGATAAATACTTATCGGCTAAAGTTTGTTATCGCGTTGAAAGTGCTAGGATCGTTAAATTTCTCAGCCCGTGATTAAATGTCTAAAGTCTGCGGCGTGCAAGGCTTGAGAGAAAGTGTTTCCGGCATCACGGATATTGGCGTCTTAGATCCGACTCTCAAAAAGCCGTAGTCTATAATTCCACTGCAGTGAAATCATGAATTCTTGCAATAATTTTTAGCTCCTAAGTTAGTTCTGTAATTGAGTAGTGTGTCTCAGTGGAGCTAGGATGAACCTCCGTTGCTTTGTAATAGCGTTTGATTTGGCATCCAGCAGATAATCTGCAACATAGTTGCTGTTTTGTAAATCTCATAGATGCTAGTAAATTCTTCAGTCCTTTCCTTAAGTAAGGAATGAACATAATTTAATGCCTTGTCCACATGCGGGAAATCTTTAAACGCTTGCTGTAACACAGATTCAAACCGTGCGTGACTCGATGGAGGATTACCTTCGCACGCCATATCGTATTCCTTGTCTGCGTCAAGAACGCTGCAGTGTTGACAACATGTGTCAAATTGGGCCAATCAGAGAGTATACCAGACTCTGGTATACCGACATGAGTTTTTTTTAAAATAATTTCACAGGCGTTCTTTCGCCCTCTCTCCCCAGCCTCCCCTCGGTTTTTTTCTCCTGCGCCCGATTTTTCTTTCGCGACCCACTAACTGAACGCCTGGAAGAGGCTAATCGCGACTGAAAGTCGGGTGATAAGTGTGAGTGCGAGTACCAGGTAAAAGGAAACTAGACCCTATTTTAGAGATTCCCCATTTTAGAGATTCCCCGTTCCCCGTTCCCCGTTCCCCGATTCCCCCTTCCATATTGTATACATTTCCAATTTAACAATGAATTCACAGCTTGTTTTCTTTCAAAAATATAACACGCCTTTTCTAAATCTTCTCGTTTCTTTCATCTTAAAAGAAAAAATCTCTAGCTGTGACTGACAACAAAAAATTACGCTTTCCACAGCCGTTTAGAATTATTAGTTACGCCGTCCACGGATGTATTGAGGACGTATTGAGCCCGAAATCCTTAATGGTCACCTTCCTTACCCATGGTAGCATGAAAACAAGGAGGGGAGACTGAGGGATGAAATGCGCGAGGAGAGGAATCGGTATGGTGAAACAGTTGAACAAAAAACTTGCAAGACATCGGAAGGAGTCTCATCTCAGAAACGGAAAAACCACGCTCCTAACTCACGTTCTAACGCATTAACGAGATGGCTTTAAGAGCCCTTTGATATATTAACTTTCCCTTAGCAGGAGGTGAATGCATTCTTTTTTTAAATAAATTAAACCTTCATTTTCATTCGAACCGAAATAAGAATCAGTCCTCAATCATCTCGCAAGTCGTTCTATAATTAGACGTCACTAACTAGTGTACCTAATAGGTTAAGAGGAGTGCTGTCTAGATGTCATGTATCTGTTGTGGTTCAAATTTTTCTTTGGTTTAAAAAAATTTAAACCAGTTTAATTTTTGTTTTCCTTTGTGTCAGTTTATGATAATGAATCCGAGACAAAGGAAAATAAAAATCAAACTGGTTTGAAAATTTTTAAACCAAAGAAAAATTTGAACCACAACATATCCAACAAGAACATAAACAATTACAATCGAACAATGAAACTATAAGTTTATTTGGCTATTGATTGTAAATAATGTAACATAAACAGCAATATAAAATTAACTGAACAAATTATTACAGAAATGATTTTCTCATTAGTCCTTTGTATTCCAGCCGGAATATAATGAATAATATAATAACAACATTACTTTTCGTTCGTTTCATCAAGCTGACGTCTGTGGACCTCCTCTCATTTTACAAACATTTGCGAGCTGTTTTACAACTTTCACTCACTGACCAAGTTGTACTTGCAAAAACAAGTTTGCAAACTAGTTTGCCGCGAGAAAACGCCCTTCCTTAGTTTACCATGGTGATGTGAATATTTTTGCTAGACGCGCGCACTCTGTCATTCTACTGACAAAACGCATTCTAGAACCAAGAAATCATTTAACAAAACATGTGAAATTTCGTGCGTGATTAAAAAAATTAAATTGAATTAGAAAAGAAAAGTGCAGTCCAAAAGAAGCCACAAAGTTAGCGGAAGGAAAACAGGATTTAGATTTCATTAACTGCTAGTTTCCCATAATAAATAAACTGCTACATATGAAGCGCTAGGCTCAGCTTGCGTATATAGTAAAGGCAGGGTCTACGAAAATATGGGACCTTTTTGCATAAGAAAAGGACAAATGTCCACGATCAGCCAATCAGTGGTAATAGCTGGTTTCACGGTTAACAGTGGCGTGAGGTAATTCAGAGATGTAGTCTGGCAACTTACCAGGACGTACGACAGAATCTGATGTTATTTACAAAATCAAATGACTGTCATGGTGACAAGAAACGACGAGTTTATTAAAATCTTCGGTAATTATTTTTTTACTTTAAGTATCAGTTTATATAGTGTGTTCAGTGGCATACTTGTGGTTGGATGATCCAGTCCGTGTGTCATACATAGCCCACATTTGACCGTTGCTCATCATTAGAGTTCTCAGTAGCTCAGTGGTTAGAGTATCCGACTAGAATTGGCCACTCCAAAAAATACCATAATACTCGGCTTTTATGCGCAGGCTCAGCCTCACCGGGTGGTGGTTCTGTGGTGGGCAATATGGAAGGTCGTGGGTTCAAATCACATCTGGAACTCGGAATTTTTTCTCTCAACACTCATTCATTGTTTACGTGACTGCACGATGCAGTTATTGATATATTTAATTATTAATTAATAACAATTTTAATTATCAGGAGGAATAATTTTTATTCTTGGACTATTTGTAATTCCTCCTTCCGAACAGATCCCCGTAAAGAAGATTTAAAAGTAAGATAAAATGTAAAACCTTGTAGTACACCTCACTTTCACACAAGAACACTAATTTCTTCGACTAACACCATTGTCTTGTCTTTAGGCTGACGATTTAGAATAGATTCACTATGGATCAGATCATAATGTAATGTCGTCAGGTGTAGAGTTAGTTAGGCAAATTCGGTAAAATATGCATATCATCGTGAAAGTGTTACTTAGACTTGGTTAAATCACACGTTTTGATATTGCTTCACGAAGCTTCGTCACTTTATATTGTCAACTATATAAAGCAAAAGAGGGGTCTTTCAAATAACAACCACCAGTCATTCTCTGAAGTCCCATATTGTACCATGTAACATGCTGTATAATAGTGTGCATTTGTCTTGGTTATTTTGGGTGAGCACGAGTTAAATCGCTAGGATAAGATGACCATTTCTTGGATTTCGTTATGTTTCTCTTTTCTATTGAGAACAGTATCAAATAACCTCAACTGAAATATCCATCACTTCTGTTTTGATGACCTTAAAGAGGCAATGTCCCCTATTTTTAGAAATCTAAAAATAATAAACCACTACAAATAAGTGTCGTTGACCGCGGATGGCACCGATAGAAGTGGATTGTAACTTGAAAAAATTGGCCAGTTGTTCCCTTATGTCGTGGAAAAATTGCCTAAATTTGATAATGGTTTATTCTCTCTTCAAGAAACCACTTGATATTGTCTTCTCGGTGCTCTTAGAACATTTATGCGCAAAGGCATCGTGTCAAATACTTAGAACATTTTTGTCCAAAATGGGCAGGTATGGCGTTGGCAATTGTGATAATCGTAGACTCACCATCCTCACCACTTCTGTACTGGTGGAAACTCATGAGTGAATATTCGAAGGGTTTTGTCGTCTTTAAATGCCGCCCAACAAAACAACTTCTTGCTGAGGTACATGCTATCTGCCATTATTCCACACTCCATGATTAAATGATAAAGCCGTGGTTGATTACCAATGTCAAAGTCAACATAGCGGCTGCGATCATAAATAGTAATCTCCGCTTTGTGTGGATTGTAATCACGGCTGACATATCCTGTTGGATTAAGAGTTTCATAAACTAGTCCCTCCCCTGTTTGCATTTTAACAATAAATCTCGTTCCATCTCTTGGAGGAGGAGACGCATAACCCGGGCCGGTTGGTTCCAGACCTGGAAGAGTTTTACAAAATTGAACGTACCCAGGTTTACGCACAGGGGGAGAAATTTCGATAGCATTTCTTTGGCTTGTAGCTTGACAGATAAACTTGTGCCGGCTTCTCCAATGCAGCTTCTGGCATTCTTTTCCACAATACCTGGCTGTCTTGCAATTTTTACATGTTTTTAAGTCAACATCGCTTCTGAAGCAAAAGGCACAGTTTGTTTTTGAGCCTGCCATCTGTACGTGTTTTTGCTTCTCATTATTCGAACAGATATTGTTGGAATTAAACTGTGTTGCTACTGTATTGGGTAGACAAATGTCTGGTTGCACAGTAAGAGCAGGGTCAATTATACTCTTATATTTATTTAAAGTTTGGCTTTTGAAAAGGGTTTGCAGATCACTTGGAAAGGTATATCCTTCCATGAATCGCAGTCCTTCGTGAAAAGCCGGTCCACAATTGTCGTGAATAACATTGTTTTCCACCACACAGGGTGTCTTTCCTGGACTTTGTTTGCCAACTCTTATACCACCCATCTTGTTGTTGTAAATCTCGTTTCCTTCGTAGTAACCACCAGAATTACACTGCACCCAGACGCCCCACCAGAAGTTTTCAAATACTTTGTTGGTCTGGAAACGTATTTCATTTACATGGTCCGACACACGGACACCATATCCTCCATTGTGATAAATCTTGTTATCATGTATGACTACAACTGTTGACGAATGCCAATCTCCAGCCACAATGATGCCTTCGTATTTGTTGTCGTAAATTTCACAACAAGTCACTTTTGCCTCTTTTGCCATGACAGCCGATCGGGGACTTCCATAAATATGGATTCCTTCAGTGTTTCCATGGACAACACATTCATGAACCACTAAACTGCCATCATCTATTACTCGAATCCCAGACGAGTAGAGGGGTATGCTACCGTTTCCAGTAATTTGACATTTAATAACGGAAGCCGATGAATTATGTCCATCCACTATCATTCCACCACCTTTACTGTTGCTTACTTCACATTCAAACATAGTAGCCGTACCAAGAACTTGTGTAGCTGGCATGTCAAGGGAGGTACATTGGAATTTGCAATAATCGAATTCGACATTTGCATGATGAAGAACACGAACACCATTCTTGGTTTCAAAGTTTATGTTTTGGAAATAACAGTTGTTAGAAAGATAAAGTAACTCACTTGTTACATTAGCACGTTGGACATTGCTTATTGCAACTAAACTGGCATCGAATATTTGACTGATCTTATACTGCCCATTTTGAAGAAGCAAAATATTATTCCGGGTATAGGAATACTGATTACTTCGTAGAGTATCCTTCAGTGTTTGAGAAGAGTCAACCACTGCCCATTTTCCATCCAGATCTTTGAATACGCTGTAGAAAGCCTCATAATTTCGACAGCATTTTGCATCATGATAATATGCGATTGCGGCGAAGCACAGAGCGGAACCTCTTCTTCCTAGACCATTCAAAGCCAATGCTTTCCTTGTGTATCCTTTCCAGCAGTTTGGACTAAGGTTAATATACTCTTCGGAATCTGGAAGACTCTCTTCGTAATTCTTAAGTTTGAGATGCGCGGTTGCCCTATTGTTCAGTAGCCGTGGATCCAGGTGTTTGGTTCCTTTACTTGCTTCCAGCGCTTCTGTGTACGTTTCAACTGCGTCTTTAAAACGACCACATTTGAAAAAGGTATTTCCTCGCAAACGAATCGTATCTATCAAAGCGCCTTGTTGCTGTTCGTCATTCGCAAGTTTCGGATTCTGGACTGGAGGTCGACTTGAGTACAGAATGATTTTCTGTATCAACTGAGGAAGAGGCAGAGCATGAGGAAATAGCTTTCTTAAGTCGTCGACAGTAATGGCCACACCAACACTTGTACAGGAATCCAGAATTTGAAATGCAAATTGTTCGGCCTCCTTGGCTTCCTCCTGATGGCCATGGACGCTTAACTGCACAGCATTTTCATAGACAACGCGAGAAGCCTCATGAGTTAAGACCACTGTTTTAACATTCCTACCGATGTCTTTCTGATTCAGTAAGGTATGCAGATGCTGTTGTAGCTCAGAAGCATGACTGGTTAACTTCGACCACAAGTAGAACAAAGAAGGGTTGGCTACAGTCGCTGATGGTTGTTCTTGTACACTTGCTGCGATATCCAACAGGATTTGGTCTGGTGAAGGGCAATCACGGAGCGCCTGGTGAACAATTTCAACTGCTGTATGCAACGAAAAGGTGGTTTCGTCAATGGTCATTCTGTCGCGAATGACCTCCTGGACCAAGCGGTGCAACTTCAGAGATTTGGAGCTTTTCCTTTGAAAAAGTGAAAATTTAGTCAAAATTTCTACGATCTGATTTTTCACGAGAGAAACATTACTACTTCGTCGAGATGGCTCATCAGAGGAAAGCAGCTGACAGTTGATTAGCTCTTCCGGAATTTCGTTTGGTGCCAAAAATGCTGCCGCTCGCACAAAATGGGATGCAATTCCTCCATGTGGTGATTTTTGTACGTACTCAAAGTTTAAAAGCCACGTGGTGTGCACTGCCAGTCGATTTCCGGACTGATATTCCCACGACGGTTTTGCCCGCGGATACTGACTCAACAAATTCAGTCGCTGTATTTTGTACTCTTCGAGATAGATGCTGATGGTACATTGCAGGGCTTTTATATGCGCGCCAGCTTGTTCTAAAGCAAGAGGCAGACAACCAAGCTCACGCACTAGCTCATCTAAATCAACCTCTATTCCCGTTACGTTGGCGCCACATCGGTTAACAAGGAACCGCTTTGCTTCTTCTTCTGAGAAGGAGAAAACATCAACACAGCGAGTTGCCTCGAGATTCATAGAAACGTAAACCTCTTTTGGTTCACGTCTAGTTGTAAGCAGGACATGCCCCCTTGTTCGTCTCTTCCACCGACCAGACAGAACCTTGTGCATTTGTTCAGAGAGATGCAGCTGGTCGACATCATCAACAACCAAAAGCCAGGCCTTTTTTCGCTTGGAGATCCATGTTAGAACCTTGGACAGCGTCAAATCAAACGAATCCGCCAACATTCCCAAACGCAATGCCAGGTCACTCATGGAGTTTTCGAACTTTCTGTCATCTTCCATGGAGATCCAAAACACACCTCCCTCGTATTCAGGTTTATGTTTCCACGCGAACTGTGTTGCTAAAGTTGTTTTTCCACATCCTCCAAGACCGCAAATGGCTGCCATCTTCAATGCCTCGTCACTTGTGAACGAAAGACAACTCTCAAGTTTCTCTAATGCTTCTTCTCTTCCTGTGAACCATTTGTTCTGTTCTGGAGCGTCAAACACAACCTCTTGGGTATCGTCTGAAAATGATAGACTGTCCATCCTTGCCTTCAGTGAGTCTAAGTCCCTTTGCATAACTTCGCTCTTCACTTCCAACGTTTTACAGAGACTATCTACTTGTTCTTGCCTCATTTCCCAGTGTAACTCCGATGTCCTGAGTTGTTCCCTCTGTCCCTTGTCGTTGGTACTTATCTGTTCTTCTATCATATCTTGGCTGTTCTTAAGCCCCTCACATGTTGTTCTCAAACTTAACTGTTGTTCCTCAAGCAAGTGTAAGGCTCTGTTGAATTCAGCCTTGAACAAAGCAAGAGTAGAACAAATACTTTTTACATCTTCACCTTCTCTATCTTTGTAACCATCTACAAGGTCAGAAAGTCGTTGAACTTCCTTGTGTATGACTTGCTGAAGGGCGTCATCGACCGTTTTACCAAGACATATCTCTAGTCCTGTATCAAAGGTACAAACAGGAAAACATATATCAAGAGAGTAAACTCTTAATTTCTAGAAACGACCATTTAGACAAATAGCCTGCGTGGCAAGCCCTAGAAAGTGAAGAAAAGGGACCATTCGGCTGCAACATATGATAAAGCCAGGAACCACACGTGTTATCAACGGCCTCGATCCACTGATTCACAGGCATGTGAATATCTTTTAAGCAATAATGGTGATATTTTTGGGTGGGGATTCCTGTAAACGACTGTTGTCGCTTGGATTGGTCTTGTTTGGAGCAGTAAGAACAACTAAGATAAATATTATTTGGGGCTTTTTAAAAGTAACATTGAAATTGGTAACAGTGGAAATCCAAAAATAACGATCCAGTTTTGTTTAAAATTATTCCACTACCGCTCTAAGAGTAAAAATAAGTGTCTTGGGCTGCAGCTGGCCATGATGGCAATGGATTGCAGTTTAAAAAGATGGGCAAATTTAAAAAAAACTCTGAGTATGATTAATTCTGTCTTCGAAAATTCACTCGGCAGTTTCTATTACCGTACCTTGCGTTCTCCACAGTTTAAGTCCATCCAAAATTCTCGCTTCCTCAGCGGGTGCAAATCGCAGGTTCTTAACCAGGACCTCCATAAGATCAAAGCAGGTATCATAATGTACTTCCGTCCAAGCTGTGAAGTTGCAATGTGCCCACTCGTTACGGACTTTAGACCTCACATCCTCAGCCAACCGTTTGACAGACGTGAATGGGAAAGCTCCACAGAGAACCGCCAGGGCTGCTGAAGAGTCAAAGGAACTGTCAAATGCATTAAACTGTGCCATGAAAGGTTTCATAAACAACTTGGCTAAAGACACTTCATCCTTTACAAAGTAGTCATAGTGACGCGGGTGTCGATGTAGGGTTGCGTTATTGTTGATGCTCTCGTAGTTTAACTTTACCCTTGACGGTGGAATGCTCTTCTTAATAGCTGGATACGTCTGTTTGTCCAATCCAAAATGTCGCACCACATGCTGGTAGAATGGAGTCATTTCATTCTTGATCTTATCTCTGAGGCATGGAGTGAGGACTTGATGAAGGACGATACCCACCACTAACCACCGGCGCTGCTCCTGGGATGTCCCGGATAAGGAAGCCATAGCTGTGGCTCTTTGACCTTTGGGCGGCTTTAGGTGATAATATAATTAACTGCCTACAAAACGAAAACAATGCAAGTGAAACCTCTTAAAAAAGTAATACCAGGCAATAAAGGAGAGGTCAAGAGATAGGCTTCAGAAGTGGCTCATTGATAATGGCTAATATACATTCTATAGTCCTCTCTCTTTCATGGAATAACTTCGTGCAAAGCCTAATAAATGTTAAATTTCACAATGTCTCGTGTTTCAATTCAACTTTGTGTACCTTCAGACCACTATTTTGAGCAAACAAACCCGTTAACGATCATTATTACTAATTAGATCTCTGTCAGACTGGCAACCACAAAAGCACAGTAGTCATTAATTACAGCCAACTACACAGCAATGTGCACGTGCAGACACGGGTTTTCAAACATGACCTGCCAGCTATGATTCGCCGATGATGATACAAAAGCAAATACTTGATACTTCAAATAGACTAAGAGCTCAGTGTCCCTCGATCATTTCTCTCACAGAAGGCGACCACCTACTTGACCATCCTTGCGAGAAAGGAGGGCTTACTGGTAGTCTGTGTTTAAAAACCTCAGTTCTTTATACTGCAGCAAAATTGGCTGTTTAACTAAAGCCTGTGAAGTTGGTAGTATTTTTGCGGAGATGGAAATACGAGTGGAGAAGCCTTGAGAGAAATGGGGAGGAAGCGAGATGTGGCAGAAAACTTTGCCTGGGCCCATGAAATAATACGGGTCTAAAAAGACACGCGAGGAACACGTGAGGAACCACGGATCAGTACAAGTGACATCAAGATCTACCGTTCTATTGAACAGGGAATCCAGGCTCACAACAGGACTCCTCAACGGCAAAGTAAAAGGATCATGTTACAGGGGAATCAGTTTATTGTAAATGTTGTCTGCTGTTTCTTGACTGTTTTATGGCCACTAAACAGCATTTTAGCAAATTATGGTTTTCAGAGAACCATGCTGTTTAGAGACCACAAAACAATCAAGAAAAGAAGACAGACATTTTATTAAATTAGGTATGCAAACTTTAATGGCTGTCCATCGACAATTTCGATTTTCTTGCAAAAGTAACGACAAAATCCCATATAAATCCTTACTGATTTTTGCCGTCAAGGGTAGCCAACGAGTCCTGTGTGAGCCTGGGCTCCCTGTCTTCAGTACTGTATTTACGCATTGTTCTCAGTGACATCATACAGCACGGCATAGCATAGCATAGCTTCTAAATCCATTTCCAGTTCTTCGACCACCACTAATAACCTTGAAGATCAGAATATCCACTTTCACCTTAATAGATCGAGCTTAAACCGAGAAAGTAATATATAAAATATGGAACAGACATGTTGACAGCATACGCAATTCACCGTCGAGTAATTATTAAAATAAAATTCATTAATAAGAAATGAAAATTTAATGAAGGCTCAGTGTGGCCCTAAAACAGAACAGCTATGGCCACTAGTGGATGTATACTGTGGTTGTAACTAATTAGCATTTCATTTTCATTTCATAAGTAGTCTACAAGACGTCACGCGTCCGTGTTGTATCTACTATCACTGTCGAGTCACTCGCCTTCGGCTCGTGATTGTAAATCTGATACAACACGGCCGCTCATGTTTTAAACACCACTAAAAGTTGTAACGATTTATAAAAATTACAATTATAAAAATACCTTTAAAACACAGCTAGAAAAAAATAGCATGCGCCCTCATAAGCGCCTGAATTTCATATGCGCTCACGTACCTCCGTATGTATAAAATTTGATTTTGCGATCACCGCTTCCGGGATTGAATAAATATCACTCTATATTAAAACTCTATAAAGTTGATATCCCACTGAACACTGCTCAATCACAACTAACCAGTTATTGTGTAGCTTTTCCTTTGATAAAAGCTTAGATTTCGTGATGTTCTACCAGGAAAGAATCGTGTTTCCACGTCAAAATCCTAAGCACAAGCAACAGAATTGAAACCGAAAGTGAACCCCACTCAGATCCGGGACATTTATTATTTCATATCGTGGGAGATGTACGCAAAATCAAGTATGTAACGCTACTGTCATAAAATGTAACGCTACTGTCATAAAAAGTAACGGTACAACAAATGCGAAAAATCGAATGAAATACACTTTCTTTAATATTATGGAATAATATTTATTAAATGGTATGGAGTCCTAAAGTGTGACGTCACATATATTTAAATTTGTGAAATTGTGGTGATTTAATGAGATATTCGGAAGAGTACGATGAAAAATGTCCGCTTGCCAAGGCTCAGCATCCTATTGCAGTTAGACGTGTTTTGTAATTTAAGGAGACAAAATCTCACCCCCCCCCCCCCCCCCTCCCCTCTTCCAAAAAAAAAAAAATTGCAATTAGATGCTGATTTTTTGCAAGTGGGCATTTTCGATCATGCTCTTTCGCGAATATCTAATCAAATCATCCCATAACTTCACAAATTTAATTTTTGTGACGACTCTTTTAGGCTAAGTGTTTATTGTGTAGGTGCTTTTGTTCGAAAACGTTAATTCTAAGAAAACAAAAATTCTAATTTTTCAAAAGAAATGTAGAAGATCAACTTATGATAAACAACATTTCTTTGTCAATGGTGACAATTGTTGTTAACAACTACACTTACCTCGGTACTAATGTTTCATCAAATGGTAATTTTAGGATCAATGAAAGTAACTTAATGGAGAAAACAAGAAGATCTATCTTTGCCACTCGTCGTTATCTCGATTTCTCTAAATTATCAATACACCTTGCAAATAAAATTTTTGATTCGTTGTTTCTTCCCATACTTACCTACGGATCGGAAGTATGGGGGGCATATGATAAAGATGAATAGTTCCTGGGATAAAGATGTTATCGAAAGGATACACATTTACTTCTGCAAACAATTCTTCTTGGGGTAAATAAGTGATGCCCAAATGTAGCCTGCAGAAATGAACTAGGCAGACTTCCATTATAAGGATTAATCGAAATAAACATAATTAAATTCTGGCTACCTCTAGAAAATCTTCCAGATGACAATCTCGATCGCCAAACCATCCTTGCAAATATCAAAAGAAATGTCCGTAAATAATCAATCTAGTTTTACACAAAAAATTGATAAATTGTGTGAAATATACAAGATAAACACCTCAAACCTAAATAATAATAACTGTTCCAAATCTATCTCTCTTTTAAAACTAAATTTTAAAACTGAACTTATTAATCACCAAATTAACCTATTAAGTAATGATCCACATAAGAAGGATAGCGCTGAACGGCAATGGAATGTCAAGCATAATGGAATGTCAAGTTTTTTCATTGTTACAACTAGTGATCTCATTGGCCTAGACTCAAAAACCGCTAAAAAGTTAAGGTTCAAGGTGCATTTTGACTAATTTTTTTACGGTTTCAAGTAATTTGAGACCCAATAGCACAACGTACAATTTTTAAAAGATATTGTATTTGGGGAACTTCATCAAAGAAGCAAAATTATTAGCTATTGTCTTCTGCTATTCTGATTGGTTAAGCACGAACATTTCCTAAAATGTATTTGACGCAATGGATTTTCTTTATTTTTATAATGAAATAAAATTATTAACCATCAGCTCCTCCTCTATTCTTGAAATCAAAGATATTCTATGTGGGAAAGAGCCAATGCCGCAGAACAATGAAGTTTGCTATCGTTCTTATGTTCAACAATACTTAAATACAAATAAGAAACTAAACTTTTATTCCATATTTAAGAAAGATACCCCAAAAACAGAATTCTAAGACAACATCAAGAACCCTTTACATATAAAACATGTATAACCAAATTTCGACTTGGAAACCATAAATTACGTATAGAAACTAGCAGACATACCATCCCAAAGACCTCAGAAAATCTTAGAATCTGTTCTTTCTGCCATTTAGATGAGGTTGAAAATGAATCTCACTTTCTTTTCTACTGCATCTTTTATGAAAAAATACACAAGAAAATTTTTCACGAAATAAATAAAAAATACAATCACTTCAATAGCCAAGATAATACTTCTAAAATACTGTTTCTTTTCAACAGTGTTGATCCCTTTGTTTGTCGATCAACTGCTGCTTTTGTCTTTGAATGCATGACATGTAGAATGAGAGCCGACATGTAATGTTACAGTTTTTCTTATTTTATTTTATAATATACTGTTAATATCATTGCTGTTTATACATCTATCTATTTATTTTAATTTAGTTAATTTACCGAAATAAAACTGTTACCACTGACAAAGGAACCGAATGTTTGCCGGTTATCACAAAAGCTAATTTTAAATTTCCGGCTACGTGACCTACAATGTAGTTCCCAGAGTTCCTCGGGTGTAATCCCAACATCGGGACATCGGAAATCCGGACATCAGGACACGATGATGCTCCGACTGACATAACCGGTTAAAAAAAGATCGATCGCGGCTATCTGACCCTAACTCAAATCAAACACTTCTGCAAGGAGAAGCCATTTTGACCTTCCTGAAAGACTTGTGGTGAAATCGAGCTAGTTTTCATTGTTAATGTTTCAAACATTAATAAAGTTAATTATGATCACAATGTGTAGCAATAATCGAGCCAACGTGGTGCTAACGACGCTTAAGACAGGATAAGGAGCTCATTAATAGAAATATTTCGTCATTAATGCCTTTCTAATCTTCCACATTTTTGTCTTTATATATTTCATGCGTCTTTTGATCCCCCCTGAGTGACAGAAAAATGCTTCCAAAGAGCATTGTTTATTCTACAGCGACTAAACAAACAGACAAACAGACAAATGACAATTTTTAATCAAAAAACGCTAATTCCTTAGTCGTGTAATCGCAGTTCTAATCAGATACATTAGATAACTAATCAAATTGTTTCTGAGGAATAGAGTGGCAAAAAGCGAGATTTTAACTATTGGTATTAACCGCGATAAGTAAGAGAAGTATATAATCAGTGTCATATCGGCCAGAAACAGGAAAAAACATGAACAACGAGCTGAAAGATCCACTTGAAAAGGTTAGCAACTCACTCCGACGAGCTGTGAGTATCAACAAAAGTAAAGAAACTGATCTAAGAACTACAATGAATACAATACAACGTGAACGCAGAAGGAGCTTCAATACTTGGTCCCTGAAACAAGAAAAATTCCTTCGAGCGAAACAGAACCTTGTACCAGCCATGCTGTTTGATCAAGGCTCTCAGAAGAAAAGCTCAAAAACTGATGACTCAAAACGCAACAAACCACGCGAAAGACGCATCACATTAGTTCGGGCTGTTGCGCCAGTGAGCTTAGCAGATGCTAATACAAGCAGGTCTCCTGACATTAAATTGCCGAGTATTACGGCACACAAGGGTGATGGAAGGCGAAAAAAAAAATCCACTGCCGAGATGTTGCCACCGGTAATAACCTTAGCAAACAGCAGTCAGTTCTTTCAAGAAAGCAAACGAACGCGGCGCATAAGCGATCACAGACAGCCATTTACTAGTTTTACTAGTGATAACAAAGAACGTGAACACGGGTTTTCTAGCAGGAAAGTTAGCAAGAGCAGCAACATTGCCGCGTTTGCGTCTGATAGGATGCCTCTTAACCAATCATACGGCCAGCTTAAAAGAACAGCAATGGAAGCTACTGAAGAGGAAAATTCTCAACCAGCCATGCCTGGTATAATAGAGGAAAGATATACCAACAGTCAAGCCAGCGATCCCGCATCTTACACTCCAATTAGCGCAGACTTGCCTCCTGATGTTAGCGCAACAGACAATAACGAGGCTAACCAAAGAGCTAAAGGACAGTGGAAGAAAGTACGAGACTCGCTAGGAAAAATCACCGCGGAAAAGAAGAAAAAACCTGATATCAGCAGACTATCCATGATGGAGCTCACGAAATTGTTCGAAGAGATTCGCGAGTGTAGATATCTTCGTGTTGGAAATCAGTCGAGCTATACAGCTGATCGAGCAGATCACAGGAGTACCACATGCAAATGTTTAGCGTGCGCTGTTAAAGACAAGAACAAACTCAAGAATCACTTAAGCGCACCTGAGTAACAAATCATTGACATTCGTTGCGGTATTGCGATGAACTTACTTTGCTGTTTGAATTAATCTGAATAACTTGCCTGTTGCAAATTTTACTGACTAGTTAATAAAAAGATTTTAGAATTAAAGGCGGTTGTTCTTCGATGTTAAGTGTCGCTGTTTGTCGTTCCTCTAGAAACTGTTCGATCAAACCAAACAAGGGGGCAGTGAATGCATGAAATACAATAGTTTTTAAATGCACAAAACGAGAACACTCAGAAATGTTATTTGCTGCATCATCGTTGAACATGATTATTTACACAAGTGAATACCTCCGTGCCACTGCACAGCCACTCGTAGCCTGTGAACAGGCTTCTTTTTGGGGAATTGGGTTTGGATAAAATCGGCGAGCGAAGCGAGGACTGGGGAAGAGGGAAGGGGGGCGAACGCCGCCCCTTCCCTCTTTCCCAGTCCGCGCTTGGCTCGCCGGTTTTAACCTAACCCAATTCCCCCAAAAGAAGCCTGTTCACAGGCTAAGCCACTCGTGACACAATTAAGAAGGGTGGGGTAGGAAGGGTTATGCATTAGTCAATTCCAGCAGTGACGACCCCTTCCCCCAACCCCCCGCCGCCCCATCGGACATTTGCTCACGTTCTTATCCTAGGGCCAAGCCTCAGTGTACCCCAGGGCATTTGACATCCTCGTGTTTTCGACCTCTAAGAATCCTAGCTCCATTCCTGACGAGAAATTTGATGCGAACTTGCTCTCGTCACAGTAATCGGTCAGTGGAGGAAAACACTTCTTTGTTGAATTAGTTTGCGTTCAAATAACGTTTGAATGATCTTAGATTCGAAGAATGTTCCTTCCTTTTTATTTTTTTACTGTACCCCGGGAATTTGCACAGCTTTTTTCACAAATACTTATGCCCGGGGGTTGTCCCGGGGGTTGTCCCGGGGGTTGTCCCAGGGGGGGGGGGGGGGGGGGGTCATGGGCAGTAATGGAATTGATTGATGCATTATTCGCTATGTCCGCCTTTAGTTTAACAGCTCTGATCGAATTAAGTTGATAAAGGGAACAAAGTAAGCTCACACTCAAACAGCTTTATTTCTATAGCTATACAAGGATATAAATATTTACAACATACTTCATTGAAACTGCATGTGTACATTCAATCGTAATAAAAAATATGTGAATTTCTGTTTACTGCACACTTGATTCAGGGTTAAAACGTGAAGTTAAAGTTTCTTTATTTATCCAATGGGTTCCTTTAGATTATTTGCTGATGGGCTAAGAGCAAAGTCATCTGAGTATCTAATACCACGTAAAAAAAACTAAAACGGGAGAATGGCTATTGTCGAGTGTTACAAAAACACGACCGCTAAATATATAACAATGGAATGAGTAAATAAGGCTGATCAGTCATCGAGCTGGCAGAGCAGTGCCACGCCTCTTTTGATCCAGTGGTTCTGTGGTTTGTCAGTAGGTATCATAACTGGCATTACGTAGTTGGTTGAATGTCCAGTGGTGGACAGTGTTCCTCGCCGCTCACTTGTTTTATACACTGGACATTTGTACTCTTGATTATCTTTAAACTCGGCGATTTTGCCTGCAACAAGTACAGAATGAAAGAAAAGTTTACAACTGTATAAAATTCGTTTTGTAATCAATGAAAAAACAATGTTAGTATTAGAGCAGTTTTCAACTGAGTGTGGTAAAACCAAAACCAAAGTAATTACTCTGACCAATCACAGCAGTCGTAAACAATCCAATGAACCAATCAGAGCTCGAAGCAATTACATGTCGGCGGCGCCAAGCGCGGGAAAACGCGTGCGAGCAAGTCACGATTGGTTTTGGTTTTACTTCTGATTGGTCGAGAAAGTGGCGCGAGATTTTTTTTAGCCAATCACAAAGCGTAGCAATGCAAAACCAAAGCAATTGTGTAATTACTTTCGACACTCAATTGAAAACTGCTCTATTAGTATACTTCTTCTGTGATAGAGCGGTTTTCAATTGAGTGTCGAAAGAAAATTCGTGACTGCTTTGGTTTTGCATTGCTACGCTTTGTGATTGGCTAAGAAATCTCGCGCCACTTTTTCAACCAATCAGAAGTAAAACCAAACCAGTCTTTTTACATTTTAATGATATTATCATTGATTTTAAAGAGTCTGACCTACCCAGTTTGCATTGCGCGCTTCTCTTATTGTTATGATACAGCTCTATTCCATATTTGGGCAAGCATATCACATATCCCGCACGAGTGAATTTCTCATCTACAATACAGTATGGACTTTCGAGGGCCCTGAAAATGGCGGATGAACCAACGTAGGCGTGCAATGCAAACTGGGTGGGTCAGATTCTTTAAGGGGTTAGCCACGCCTACACAATTTCAACCGATTTCACGGTACTCGAAAACCGAAGTTTTTTCTAACACGCATAGGCCTTACGTCCACAGATATCGGCTCGAAAATGAACAAAAAAAATACAATCTTCTACGAAAACGGATGTGCGGGGAGGCAAAAACAGATTCAAAACAAGAATTGAAAACAGAAGTTTTCAAAACATGTAACAAATCATTATTGACAAAGTACAATTTTCGATCGTTTTCCTGCAAAGATGAATACGTGAAGACGAAAATATTTATTATGCATGTTTAAAAATATCCCTTCGCCGCAAATAAAAGCGAACGAAAAGGTGAACGTGTATGTGTGATTTTTAACTCTACATGTCTTCTAGATTTTTAACAAGTTAAACTGAGCCGTGATTACAACACGACACTTACCCTGGGGAAACTAAAATTTCAAAGTGCGGACCCATTTTGTCCCAGTATTAGCGCAAATTATTTCGGGAGCAAATTAATCTAAGTATTTAATTATAACTAAAAGTTATAAAGTGAGACAGGCAATGGGTAAATTCTTAACAAAATGCTATTTTCTTGTTCTTTAACAACTTTTATTTAAAAAGGTATTAAAGAACAGTTTAGTAAATAGAACTTCGTATGTTAAATGCGTATCGATAACAATACAAGCCAAACTCAATTTGAAACGCAATATTTCTTTCACAAATAGGCACTCCTCGTCGAAAATAAACTCAGGCCTTATAAAGGGCTTATTTTCGGAATTTTACGGTATTTCGCGACAGAAGATGCGCGAATCTGGATTCTTCTAATATATACACCCGAGTGAGCCCATTTATATTTCTCTACACCACATTTTCGCGATTTTCCAGACGCGAAAAATTCAAGTTTCAAAATTTCATCTAATACCGGAATAAAGTCGAGGGTTTTTTTTACGTAAATTATCCCTTTCACTCCCAGATTCAGTTATGGAGACATGCGATGTAGTTCTAACTTTTGAGCCTGTGGACGAAATCTTATGGTGTGACCATTTAAATGAAACCTCTTCAGCAGTACTTTTGCATGGTACCATTTGTTCTAACTTTTGAGTCTGTTGACGAAATCCTATGGTGTGGCCATTCAAATGAAACCTCTTCAGCAGTACTTTTGCATGGTACCATTTGTTCTAACTTTTGAGCCTGTGGACGAAATCCTATGGTGTGACCATTCAAATGAAACCTCTTCGGCAGTACTTTTGCATGGAACCAACTGTTGTTCAGTATTTTACAAAACGAAGTTTGGAATTTTTCTTGAATTTTAATCTTTCGTACTCTTAAGAGTTGAAGCGTTATGTATATTCTGAACACTTATTGTAAGGCTGAACTGGTCCATGACCAAAAGTAGCGTTCTGATTGGTTCTCTTAGCGGTCCGCATTTTGCTAAGATATTCCGCTCACGAGTTGATTTCACTGAATTGTTTTTTGGAAATATTATTTCAAGTGAAATTTTTTCTTGGGAAGAAGCATCCTTTTCCAAGGCATTTGGTCTCCTGTTTTGGCAAAGCGACTTTGTATGATATAACATTTCTGTTAGCACTATTTTTGTAGCGCGCTATTGTCGATATAAATAATTATGTTATGCTGTCGGTAAATTTGTGAAAGAGCCCTAATTGAACTAGCTTGCTTGGTCCGTGAAGAGAAATATTGGTCCCTATAGACCTCTTGAGTAATTTTTTGCTATTGAGGAAAGAACAAGCTCACCTGGCTTCACCCAAATGACTGGCATAGTGTCATGAAGAACCTTTGGTAACGATTCACCGATCAAGCCTCTGAAATACAATCAAGTTACATTACATTTAGTTAATGTATTATTAAAGGCGAGAGAGCAATGAAAGAATCATTGAGATGACAAACGTCAACAGAATTAGGGATGAGATAAGAAACGGCGTTGGAATTGAGTAGGAAGACCTAAAACGACCTAGAGGAACACAGTAGCAGCAGAGAGACGGCAGACAGGATGAAACAACAAGAATACTGCAAGGGCAGTAGCCAGGGACACGGTGACATGGCAACAGATTGTTACGGCCTTGTGCGCCTACTGGCACCAAGAGCAATGATGATGATGATGATGATGATGATGATGATGATGATGATGATTTAGATACATGTTATTACACTGCAATAATGTACCGGCTAACCTTTTACGGTCCCATCGGGCGCCTTCCAGAAACAAACCGTGCACGTACACTCCATCTTTCGGCGGCTTATCCGCGGTGTCCCCGGGCAGTACCTAAAGAATGTTAATCAATAAGTACACTTTATACAACGCAACACGAAATACTGACTACACCGCCAATGTTTTCAATCCGTACTGCCATCATTTTCTCATGTTACCGCACAAAAATCGCATTTCAGGCAATTGTCTTTGACTAACTAAGGGGATAGAAAGAGACTTTGGCAGTAATAACAGGTTATCACTCATCAGAAGTGTGTACGAGATGTCGCCACAATGACTATAAGGGCGCCTTCATACCACAAACTAAAGTTGACAAACTGATGTTGGCAATCTTGTGTTTTCACACGACAAATTTCCAAACTCAACATTGTTCTCAAGGTCCTTTCTACTTGAGGGAGGAAGAGAGAGGACCCAGTGAAACGAGGTTGCAGATACTGAAGTAGCAGCAAACGTTCGCACTTCAGGTGATGTCAAATTAACATCGACCTACAGGAGGTCAGACACCTTATTACAGTCAAACCGGATGTTCTTTTGATGGCAACTTTGCAAACTTCCGCCGCAACATTGGTATTTTGATTGACAGTTTGCTTCGAGCAAGTTGGAAGTTGTGCGAGCAAGTTGCAACTTTCGCGAGCAAGTTCCTATTTCAATCTTGCTGTCAGTTGCCGGATTTCTGAATTAAAGGAATTGGTTTGGTTACCTTGCAGTATTCCACAAACTCTACGATGTCAAGAGTAGAAACTGTTCGTTCCTCTCAGCCAGGTTTACCGGGAAAATATGTCTCGTGTTGCAAAAATCTGTTTACAATATTGGATACAGTTTGCCTTGATAATCCGACAATGCGTGTGATTTGTTCTTGTTATACACCAGACGACCATTATTCTCTCTCTTTTCTCAACCGAGGTGGTATTATTGCGATGTACGTGAGCCATAACTGAAGAAGGACGTGTTTTCACAAAATTCGCAATTTGCAACTGACAACAAGTTTGAAATAGCAACTTGCTCGCGAAAGTTGCAACTTGCTCGCGTAACTTCCAACTTGCTCGAAGCAAACTGTCAATCAAAATACCAATGTTGCGGCGGAAGTTTGCAAAGTTGCCATCAAAAGAACATCCGGTTTGACTGTAAGAATTATATAACGTAAAAAACAGATTAAACTGGTAAGCTTTCAGTTGAGGTTGGGGTTAGCAGTTCATTTTATTAAATTTAAGCCGAATTTTTTTTGAGCAGCTTGGTGGTGATGTGGTTAGGGTTAAGGTTAGGGTTCGGGTTCGATTTTCGGTGATTTTCGGTGAGGTAATTTCCTTTTTATCCTTGAAGACAAAATTCTAAGTGTTGACATTACGTTATATATTGTCAATAAGGTGTCCGACCTACCGTAGGTCGATGTTAATTTGTCGCGACCCGCACTTCAAGTGTGAGTGTCACGCCAACTTTAGTTTGTCACGTGAAGGCGCCATAATAATTCAGAAATAGACAACGCGCCGTGCTGTAACACTGCTGGGTTTCCATAAAGGTTCTGTGCAAATCGTAAATTGTAACGTAACTCACTTCAAACTCAAAGCCCAGGAGGTCGATTGGTATGGTGTATTTCCTGGCATAATTCTGCTTGGCACCAGTCAAGAAGGCCTAAATGGAGAATTTAAAAGCCACTATGTGAATGTTATCAATTGACAAATAATATTATGCATTGGTGACCAAAACTATACGATATTTACCTGTGTGAAAAAGAATCCTGAAATCCAGAATACTGTCGGTTTGCCCTTGTCGTACCAGTCCTAAACACGAAGAATAGGTAAATATAATACAACTGTAAAGGTTTTGTACGGCGATTTTCAGTTGAGTATCGAATGTAATTTCGCAGTTGCTTTGGCTGTGCATTGCTACGCTTTGTGATTGGCTAAAAAATCTCGCGCCACTTTTTCAACCAATCAGAATTTAAACCAAAACCAATCGTGACTTGCTCGCACGCGTTTTCCCGCGCTTGGCGCCGGCTACATGTATTTGCTTCGGATCCTGATTGGTTCATTGGATTGTTTACGACTCTTGTGATTGGTCAGAGTAATTACTTTGGTTTTGGTTTTAAGAAGGCTCTAACACAAAAATTAGATTTATTTAAAATGTTTTGCTCTGGCATGTCACAATGTTTTCAAAGTCTTGCATAACCGTTCAAAGTCTAAGGAACCAGGATATAACGAAGAATCAAGGAAGCTCACCTGTAAAAACTTGAGTCTGGCAAGAAAGTCATTGATGTAGCTACCAAGAGGTTTGAGAGAAGGATACGATCTCTTCATCCACATTTCAGGAACCTGCACGGTACACAAGAGCGACAAATGGAAATCAGAATTGAAACATGGACTTGTGACTTTTCCTGAAGCTTGGTATTTGGTGTTTTAAACGCTCAACGCTAACGAAAGCGCACAAGGAAATGGGACACTTTCTATCAACAGAAAAAGTCTTTTTCTTAAGGAAAAAGAAAATCAAAAAACTAAACTCGAATATTTCCAAAATAAAAGACAGGTTTTGAAGATTAGACAAACTCTGATTTCAGTGGTAGCCATGTTTTGTTCTGTCGATATTTCAACTCCTGCTCCTATCACAGGATGCCGCTTGAAGCCCGGGGGGGGGGGGGGGGGGGAGGTATTCTCCTATATAAGCTATATAGGTATGTGCCGCCCTAAAGAGTATCTCCCCCCCCCCCACCCCTCGGGCTAAACAGTCATAACAGATTGTCTGTATGCAACTCGAATATAAAAGTCGACAATTACAAATGGGAATTAGAAAAGACTGACGAGTCTGCTATTGCTAGTTTAGGTGTCTAGGTATGGTATAACGATTAAGTTTACTTACTTTTCCCACCAATAAACTACCAGCCAGCGCTTCAAGGTCAGATGACATCACCACCAAGCCTTTGATGGCTTTCTGAAGATTCTGCAAACTTGTTCTGATTATGGACATCAACCTGAAAAATAACAACGTGAAAATCAATTAGTTAGTAGTATCTATCTTACCGGAATAATCTGTTAATTAGCAGGTCTATCGTTATTGTGCGTATTGCTACAACTGCTGTACTATTCTTTCTCTTTTTTATGTAATTTTGATTCAATCTGTAATTTCGGTATATGCTTTCTTTTAGTTTTAAACTTTGCAACTGTAATATATATATGTATATAAGTTTTGTCAATAAACTTTATGTATTAAGAATAAAAAATAAATAATAATAAAAAAAAAAACAACGTGAAAATCGACCCGCAGTTAATGTCGAAGAAGTGGTTAATGTCGGACTGGGAGGCAGGACAAATTAGTAAACTTACTTGTTAAATCTCTCCATCTCTTGCACCAACACAGTGTTCATACTCTCTTCATATAACACTGGGTATTTTTTCAGTGCTACCTCTAAGTCGTAGTTCTTTGGAAGCTAGTCATAAAATAAAAAACAACAATGGTTATTCACAAGAAATTTCAAATTTTCAAATAAAGTGACAAAACAAGTAGCGTAAGCTAGAATGGTGGCCAAAAGGTTTAGGGACACTTCACATTTTTATAAACTGTTTTGTGTGCAATGCAAATTGAAAATGAGCGATAATATACGCTCACCCAAATTACTTTATATAGTTTTTCGCCACACCGTAACAATGTTGAAGGCCATAAACTGTAGAAGATATGTGAGAAATGTTTGAGGGGGGTTGGGGAGAACATTTTATTGAATTTTTGGGGGGAAAATGCAAAGTGTCCCAAAATTCTGGCCACCATTGTAGTAAACGTTGGTAAATCCCCCTCAATCATAAAATATATAATTGTAGTTTAGTACTAAATTGAAAACACTAATGAGCAAGCAGCTGAATATTTACCTTGGAGAGGATGTCCTTAGCAATCTCCAACAAAGTGTCATCAGATTTCTTGCCAGCCCCTCCCCCGCCACTTTGAGACTGAGTGAGGAGCACCGAGTCAAACAGCTAAGAATAACACACATAATAATTAAATCTTGAAAACCAAATCATTGTAAATGCTGAGTCTTTACTGTGCCGCGCGCAAGCTAATTCTTATAATTATTTTCGTAACTGCTGATACATGTGAAGCAATAAAGTGAATAAAATCTTCATATTTTGTAACTAACTTTACACTCCTGTGATAAACACAAAGCGACAAGATTACATTCCATCATCCTTAACCGTGCGAGGAGGCGTGCCCGTCAATTGAATTCGCGTTCTCTGATTGGTTAATTTGTAAAAACGCGTGTTGGGTGCTCAAGGTAAGGCGCGTTGCACTGTAACGTCCAAGAGGACCAAAAAATCCCAAATTTCATTTTCTAAAATTTTGAAAAGTAAATGGTACCAAAAAAAGTATAGCTGAAGAGGTTTAATTTGAATGGTTGCACCATAGGATTTCATCCACAGACTGAAAAGTTAGACTGACTACACTACATGTCTCCATAACTGACTCTGAGAGTAAAAGGGTTAATAGGAGGATACAATTGGGCGTGCCACCGTGTGACTATAAGTGTTACCTGTTTGGTCTCCTGTAGTTCTTTAGATATGTCCACATTGTCGTGCATACCGAACACCTCAGGTGTCTGGGATAAGGGCAGCTCCTGCAATTAATCAAGGATATACTGTTAGTTACAAGCTGATACAGAACACACTTGCTTTTGTCACTGTACCTTGATAAACTCCACGTACTGATCGTATTCACTCTTCGGAGGAGCGTAATATGTGCCGCTTTGTGAAAACTTGTATTTTGGATCTTGTACGATGTCTGGGGTGTAGAAATCAGCTAAGATGCTCATGAGGCAGCGTCTGCAGTCAACAAATAAGAAATGCACTGAATGAATCATACCACTACATGTATGCTACGTAGGAATCGTACACAAGGATGTTCCCAAGTACTGAACATTTTTTGTGCTCTTTGAACAGAATGATAGAGCGATTTTCAATTGAGTATCGAAAGTAATTTACACAATTGCTTTGGTTTTTCATTGCTACGCTTTGTGATTGGCTAAAAAATCTCGCGCCACTTTCTCGACCAATCAGAAGTAAAACCAAAACCAATCGTGACTTGCTCGCACGCGTTTTCCCGCGCTTGGCGCCGCCGACATGTAATTGCTTCGAGCTCTGATTGGTTCATTGGATTGTTTACGACTGCTGTGATTGGTCAGAGTAATTACTTTGGTTTTGGTTTTACGACTCTCAATTGAAAACTGCTATTACCAGGGGTGTTTGATTGGTCAAATGGCTGAAATCCTTTGCCTTTTATTCAATATTGCCAATTTGTATAATTTGTAATTCAGCTCTTTGGGCTGCAAGGCAGTTCTTAATAAACATATCTATCTATCAACACTACTTGCGTTTAGACAATGTCCTTACATGTAAACATGCAAGTCTTTATAGAAATGGTGGAGGACAAACCAACACATCCCGTCTTCATACGTTATGTATAGTTATCTAATTTTATAGTTATTATATATAGGTATTTTTCTATAATATTCTTAGTTATTAATAGTGTCCTCACTTAGTGGGCAACCGCTATTAACGATGACACTTTAATAAAGTTATCTATCTATCAATCTTATACACTCTTGTGCACTGATTAGCAGCAAGCAACACAGACCTGTCATTGTCATCTGTCACTCTTCCTCCATAGTTACACTCTCCTGTGAGATAAGTCACAGCATCGAACGGGATCTCTTCATACTCATTAATGAACATCTAAAAGGTACATACAAAACCGTCAATGAAGCCCACAACCTTAGCTTCTCAGAAATTAAGTCGTTGCTCCCAACCGCATCATAGTTCAGTTGCTAGAGCATTGGTAAGTTGGATATGAGAAGGCCCGTTTGCATGCGTTGCATCCTCGTAAATAGCGTTACTTTCAGAACCCCAAACGACATAGTTATATCAATGGAAACCCAACAATAATGGTCCAGTTTTGTTTAAAATTCCTCTACTAGTGCTGTAAGAGTAAAAATACGTGTCTTGGGCTGCAGATGGCCAGGATGGGAATGAATTGCAACTCGAAAAAATTGGGCCAATTTTTTCAAGTTTATCGCTTGTGTCACGGAAAACTCACTAAAACTCAAATTATGGTTGATTCTTTCTTCGAAAATTCACTTGACATCTTCCTCTCGGCGTTCTATAAGCATTTCGTGTATGGCAAAGGTACTTTGGGGCAGTTTTGACCCCAAAACGTCTAAATCCCCATGATATAGTTGCTTTAACAACTAAATACAACATGGGAGATCACTATTTCTAGTAGAAGCACAAACCTGTAGCTGCCTGACGCTGATTCGTAAGTCGGACTCGTTGAAGCCGTACGGTATGTTCCAACCAAGCGGACCAAATTTACGCCTCTCTTGCACCAGGGCGTGGAAAAAACACAAGCCAAATAACAGCTTCTCCCAGATCTGAACAAAAACATCGACATTACTACACCATAACATGTGGACATCAACTGCCATGATCACGTGCATATCTCAAGTCAATACGCACTTATAGTTTTAATAATCAATAGCACTTACTGTCCCGAGTGCGTGTAAAACACCATTCACTGGTTTGGCACACTCTAAATATAGATATCTGTCAGTGCTCGACCTTAGCGGTAGTTCCGTAGTCCAGGACTAGTAAAACATGGGTTTGGGCTAGTAAAATTTGAGCAAATGATGCCTGTTGGCTAGTGCATTTCAGACCCTACTAGCCCAAGGACTAGTAAGCCAAAAAGTTAAGGTCGAGCACTGTCTGTTGAAAATACTCACAGCAGCTTTGGCACCACATCCATCAAAGAACTCGTTGTCAGATATGGGATCACTCAGGTAGGACTGCAGGAGATTCTGACGCAGTCCTGTGGGAGGCTCATTTGTCATCTTCACGCCATTCTGAAGAACAGTTACTGGAAACTAAACAAACAAAAACCTGTTCAGAGACTTGACATTTCAAGGAAACAGTTATGGAAAATCCCTACGCTTTTGAGTGTTCAAGAAAATTGAAGCCTAATACAAACTAATAGCCTGTTCAGGCCGCTTAGATAGTAGGAAGGGAAGCGAAGGAAAAATAATGCGACTCCCCCCCTCCCCCCTCCTTTGTGTGCCGCCTATCTCTCGCTCCCCACTCTCTGAACATATGGAACAGGCTCACAAAGTAAAACAAAAATGAGCAAGACTAAGTTAACTGCAACCAACTTAGTGATTTGACATAAAAAGAATAGAAGAGTACAGAAGCTTTGTTACCTTGTCAGACGGGTAGCTAGTGAGCCAGAGCCTGAAGTCCTGATGAGTATTGTCTGGTGACAGATCTTCACAGATCTTCTCCAGTGACGTCATCCACGACACTGCCAAGTGACAGTTCTGGAGTACAACCCAGGTCCCGTCCTTAACCGCGTTCTCTATAAGACGCGCAGCCACAGGGCCCTGTGAACAAATAAAGTAACACATAGGTAAGCTGGTGTCAAAAACGTTTAACATTATTAATCTCAAGAAAAAGGTACGTCAACATCCACTAGTTCAACGATGAACCCCCTCCCAAAAATAGGAGAAAGAAAGAATTAAAGAAAGAAGAAGGAAGGAATTCGTACCTGTCCTTGGCCGAGAGAAATGGCGTTAAATCTGTCTCCACTGAAACCTTTGTCAGCCGCGAACTTCATCAGACCTGCAAAAAAGACAAAACAAATTAAGTAATGATCCGCATAAGAAGGATAGTGCTGAACGGCAATGCACGATGGAATTTCAACTATTTTCATTGTTACAACTAGTGATCTCATTCCTAGACTAAAAACCGCTAAAAAGTTAAGGTTCAAGGTGCATAACTCTAATTTTTTTAAGGTTTCAAGTAATTTGAGACCCAATCGCACAACATGCAATTTTTAAAAGATATTGTATTTGGGGAACTTCATCAAAGAAGCAAAATTAGTAGCTATTGTCTTCTGCTATTCTGATTGGTTAAGCACGAACATTTCCTAAAATATATTTGACGCAAATGGATTTTCTGTATTTTTATAATGAAATATAATTATGAACCATCAGCCCCTCCTCTATTCCTAAATCAAAGATATTCTATGTGGGAAAGAGCCAATGCCGCAGAACAATGAAGTTTACTATAGTTCTTATGTGAAGCATTACTTAATCTTGCAAATTGTTTAATATTTGGCTAGTTAATTTAACGTGTACACCGCCATTTTCTTCTCTATTAATTAAAGAGAAACGTTGTGTTTACTAACCGGCCATAGGATCAGCTCCAGGAGACAGCACAAAAATGAGAGGTGCGCATGAGTTGGAATCCACGTAACTCTTGGCCAAGTCAAATGGCGGCGGCTGCACGAACTTACTACCAAGCTTGTCTTCCACAAAATTTGTCACAAGTGGTACAACCTAACAAACATGCAGGGCGGAGTGAGTGACTAATATATACTGAATTTTCTACTGTAAATGAACCACAGCAACTCGAGAACTAGGAGAGGGTAGAAATGTTTTTTCAAAAAAAGACAATAATAAAAAGACACGCTTATGTAGACTGTGACAAACTTCAACCGGAACCTCATGATGCAACTAGGCTTTCTAAGCATGCATACAAAATTCCTCTTTGGAAATGTGAATATTGTAAGTACTCTTTCTATCCCAGAACAACCACAGCGTGGATCAATCTTCCACGCCACAGTGCAGCCAATATTAAGCGCGTTGGCCCAGTTGAAGAGGCTATTTTCCAATTTTGTACAGACTAAATAGTTATTTCTCATTTGCTTATGCAGAATGGTAATCTCGTTATTACTATATCACATAATTATTTAATCTTTTTATTAATACTACTGTTTATCATATGACCCGTACGGCCCCGCGAACCTTTTCTTTGCAAAACCATTGATGAAAGTCCCGTATGAGGGCCGTACGCATTTGCGCGAGCGGGGCCGGAAAAAGGCGTACGGCCCTACTACAAAAGCGGACGGCCTCGCGCGTTAAAATTTCAAGTAATTTTGTCTTCACTTTGGTCATATGATAAAATGCTTATTGACTAAGTTAGGTCGGGCCGGATGGGAAAATATTTGGCTCTCGGTCATGGCGCACGGACCTCGCTGCGCTCGGTCCGTACGCCATGACCTCGAGCCAAATATTTTCCTATCCGGCCCTCCCACTTAGTCAATAAGTACATATTATTTAACGCAGTCTAAAGTACTCATAACTGAGGGTAGACTTACGTGGTAAATAAATACAGTGGTTTGTGACACAAATTTGAAGCTGCTGCCCTTGTTTTTAGTTGAAAAAATTCTTAGAGTCATAACAAGAAACATTTTTATAGATTAACATGAAAAATAAACCAGGATTAGTTTGTAAATATGGTGTTGTACCTTGTCAGGCCTGAGACATCTGATAACGATCATCTTCTGGAAGTCAGTAAGTTGTTCTGACCACGGAGCTGGGAAGGGGGCGCGGTGAGGCTCTTTACTGTCATAGATCTTACGCCACTCGTGTGTGTTACCAACAAAACTCTTCCTACAAAATTAACACAAAGCTCAGCACCTATTATCTTACAAAACAGCATCTTTTAAACCATAAAACGTTTGTTGTGATCTCTGTTTCAGTTACATTAACGCACCTGAAGGCGTTAAAGCCATGAAGATCGCACATTCGACACAGCTCGTCCCAGGCTTTATCTGACAGCCATGAAGGGTCTGGGTTTTCCAGCTGAAGGGAAAAACAGTTGAGAAAGTGATTTTAAAACAACATGAAAGTTAGTTTGCTGTTCATTACGTTTCGCGTCCTGGGTTTTAGGGTGCAACAAGATATCTTCAACCTTGGTGGTAAAATACGGATACAGGAACACACCAATTGCCATATTTACCTTGTTTTCTAGGCCCACTCCACCAGTCAGGAAAAACATGAACTCCTCCATGTCCATCTCATTCTTTGAGCTAAAATAAGATAAACAAACAAACAAACAAAACAACGAAATTAAAATGTTTGGCCGATAAAATCAAAAAGAGTAAAACAAAGCCTTGTCTGTGTATTTTTAATTTAATTCACACCAGATCATAATATGAAACTATTTCTCAATATAGCAACCCCCCAACCCCTTGAGGATTATTAGCTGACGGTCGGGCTGCTTTACATAAGCTCCGAACTCAGGCTCCTAAATGCCTGTGGGTTGCCTGCGAGTTGCCTTCGTCTTCGAAGTGGTAAGACAAATGTCCTAAGATTTGTTACAACTGAAACAAGTGAAAAAAAAGCGCTTGCTTGCTTAGCCTGTAAAAGTTAACGTGCTTTAACTCACCTGAGAATATTGCAGCACAACACGAATGAGAAGAGAAGCTTGTCCTTTTCAAACAGTGAGCGGCACACGTTACAGTACAGATTATACGTGAAGTGATCACTCAGGTAACGCAGTCGGCGCTCTAAGATCTTTGACTTGTTGCTATAATAAACAAAAAAACACGGGAACGATGTTACCGCGTGATAACATATAAGCGATTATAACATACCTCAAGAAAGCGCGCTATGATTGGCAGATACGCACCATCCATTTGCCCGTGGGTAGAACGCTCACGACACTCAGCTTGTTCTGCCGACAATTTTGATACGTTGTCTTCATGATATTTTATAAAAGAAATGGTAAACGTCGCAGCTGTGCGTACATCGAGTTATGGATGCACTTGGGAGGTTTGCTTAGCACTAAAGAAGCTAGAGTCGGTCTCGGTTATCGTCTCGAGCGACTCTTACGCTTCTTTCATGCTTAGCAACCTCCCGCGTGCATCCATAACTCGGTTTACGCACGCTGCACGTTAACGATTTTTTAACTTCTTAATTTCTTAACGTTTGGTAGACAAATTGTCATGTTATATTTATTTAATTATAGGGCATAATAGAGCGGTTTTCAATTGAGCGCCGTTACACCAAAACCAAAATAATTACTCCAACCAATCGCAACAGACGCAGACAATCCAATGAACCAATCAGAGCTCAAAGCAATTAGATGTAGCCGACGCCAAACGCGGGAAAACGCGTGTAAGTAATCACGATTGATTTTGGTATTACTTCTGATTGGTTGGGAAACTAGTGCGAGATTTGTTAGCCAATCACAAACCATAGTAATGCAAAAGTAAAGCAATCGCGAAAACCGCTCTAAGGATTGGATGTTGCTGAGATACAAACCTGTCATGTATTGAGTTGAGGAACAGGTTGACAAACCAGGTGAGGGAGGACTGGTACATAGGGTCAATGTTCGGCAGATCAGTTATAGAGAAGAACAGTACTGACGCATGCGCTGCGATTGGGTTGTAGCCACGGCGAGACTCGTTAATCTTAGCTTCTGTCTCCTCTGCAACCTAAACAGACAAGACCAGTCATTCAACAACAACTATCGTTTCCCTGTTGGAGTACTTTATCCAATAACTGACTGAGACCCTGTTTCCTACTAGTGCTCTTTACAAGTAACGTGACGTATTCCTGCTGTAAAATATATATGATGACAAAGCAAGCAGAGAGAGCGAGAAAAAGTCAAAGTTACGTTCATTTACCTTCTGTTTCTTTGATATCTCATCGGAGAGCACCTGCAAGCGAGTTAAATTTAACATCAGTTTAGTTCAAACCTTTAACTATTATAGCGCTACGGCCTCGTCGGCTAAGAATTAGGCCATATCACTTAAGCTTGGGCGCTATAATAGTTTTATAATTCAACACATTGATAACAAAGTATAGTTTTAAGAAAAAATATCGAGGCCTGTCCGTCATTTTTGCATTCTCTTGTCAAAATGCGCAATTTACATCCATCGTTGGATATACGTCATGTAGACATAGCGTATATCGATAACTTTTTGACCATATTTGGGCAGTGTATCAATGTGTTGAATTATAACATTAGATATCTGAATTATTAACTATTTCAATGTAATCCATATCCTTAGAAATAAGCAGATTTTATATAAATATGGCATATAACACCAGTTGTCCTGATATATGAAGCTTCGCGATAAGGTATGTTCATAAATTGCTACCCTTAGTTGAAGTAATTGAAGGCCACTTCAACTGTTAACAGGTCGCTTCTTTTTGTGAATCACTGTCTTTTTACAATCCACTCACCTTGGAGGAATCTAAAATCTGAATGGCTGTTTCGTCCTCCAATATATTTCCTTCTGAAGAGGAAAGTGTTTCCAGAATCTTGTCTTCGATCTCCTTCAGTTGCTTCTTGTTAGCAGCGCTCTGTACAATCAACGCCTGTCTCTCCTCTTCAAGGTCAGGTCTGTGCAACAAAATAACATTCAGACCACAAACTCACTTAGAAAGAAAAAAAAAAACACGACAGACGTTGCGATATTCTAAACTACATTGTTTAAAACACTGATAAAACACAGTAGTTTCAAAACACCCATGAGTGCCAAAATTTCAAATTTCCTTTTTTTAAAATATTGAAAAACAAACGGTACCATGCAAAAGTACTGCCAAAGAGGTTTCACTTGAATGGTCACACCATAGGGTTTCGTCCACAGACTCAAAACTTAGAACTACACTACATGTCTCCATAATTAACTCTGGGAGCGAAAGGGGTAATTCTCTGTCGCATTCTACAGGGCATCTGTACCTCTCTTTAGCGACAACAATTCCGAGTAGCTGATCCTCCAGGCCCTCAGGCGTGATCATGAAGTTAAGCAGTGTGACTTTAGTGGACAGCTCAGGCAGGTAGTGAGGGTTACGTAGCTTGGTGGTAATGTAGAACCGGAAATCATCTGAGTATTCAATCACACTCTCGCCCAAACGAAGGCACTTCACACCACCTACAATGACAATAATACTGTTAGGATGAAATAGTACTGGTTTAATAACATTAAATTACAACACATATTGACGCGCGTATTTGTTTGTTTGTTTCTTTTTTCGTGTTTTTCTTCATGTTGTAACCAACAGAATTTTCGTTTTCTATTTTCACAAAGACGTCAATCGCTTTATCCGTTACAATGTCTTTTGTAGTTTATTTTAATATTCCAAAACCTTGTTGTAACCAACTAAGTTTTACTTTCTCGTCAGTCCTAAGTCGTTAATTATTTGCTGGTTGTAGAACCATTACAACGCTTCTCAGGTAGGCCGAGACGGCCGAAACGTCGAGCTAATTAAAAACTTCACTTTAAATTGGAGTTGGTTTCTTGACCTTCACAAATCAAGTTTCTACAAGAATTTTCAAGTCTGCAATTGAAGATTTTAGGTGAACATTGTTTGAATCAGTTGTATGTGACAAATAACACACCTTGTTTGAAGGTCTGTTTGAGTAACAGGGGTTCAAGAGAAGGGTCCAGTTCCTCTCCCACATTCTCAAGCAGCACAGGGTTCCCAAATTGAATGCTGTTTTCCAGAGTTCGAATGTAATCTGCGTCCGTCAATTTAATCACCTACAAAAAAATAATAAAAAACTTCATATAAATATTACAATTAAGTATTTCGCTGCATGATTTAATCAAAACATACAGAAGTCAAATGTGAAGTTCTGAAGTTCTAAAAGCCTCTCTACTACAGTGTTTGTGGAGGAGGGCGGTGTAGTGGATAGCACGTTACACTTCAGATCCGACGGTCGTTGGTTGTTGGCCTGGTCTCGACTGTCGTATTGTTTCCTCGGACAAGAAACTTTACTCCACATTGTCTCTCTCCAGGCGTATAAATGGGTTGCCTGTGACAAACTGCTGGAGGTAACCCTGTGATGGACTGGCATCCCATTCAGGGGGGAGTAGCAATACTCCTAGTTGCTTCCTGCTACAGAGACTGGGTTAAGCTCCGGCCGTGTGGGTTACCTGTGGCTCGTGTGGGTCACCTGTGACTCGTGTGCGATTTACCTTTACCTTTCTACGGTGTTGTGACAATCGTTACCACAAGTGTGAGAACATATGCAATGAGATAATAGTACATGGTGTTATGGCTGGGACATTCTTACCGAGAGTTGATTTTCTTTTTCAGAATTCTTGATCCACTTATTTGCCTGTCCTTGTGGATCGATCATCAGAGGCCTGTAGAGAACAATAACTATCAGCGACGAGTGCTTTATCGACCTTTTACAATATTAACAATTCCAGCTCATTTGGCTTTAAAAACAAGCATCTGGGCCCGGTTGTTCGAAAGCCGATTAACGCTAACCCAGGATTAAAACTTAACCGAGGATTTCATTTCTCTTGTCTTGTCTTCTCTTCATTTCAGTGTTTTCAAAAGCTAACTATAAGTTACATGCGAAGACAAGTCAGAGACGAAACTAAAGGGCAAAAATACTTTGAAAAAATCTCCATTGATTAATTATTCAACTGGAATCAAAGTCGATGCTAACCCTGGGTTAGCTTTACCGCGCTTTGAACAACCCGTCTCTGGTAAACATTTAGTACGATGTAAACAAAACTTGCCATCTCCGTGTGTTGTCAACGATGACTCCATTGTCAATAGAGAAGGAGTCGGTAGGGAGTCCTGCTATGTTCCACGCTCTGATCTTAATCGCCTGACCAAGGGTCTTACTCAATGAAAAGTCATCCGAGCAAGGAATGTTTTTAGACTGTGTAATAACAAAGAGATCGTTTATTAAACAAGGGCACCAAAATCACGTTTTATTAACCCTTAACCCTTAACAAGAAAAATCCTTAATTTCATTTTGTAAAAAAAAAGCAGATGGTACCATGCAAAAATACTGCTGAAGAGGTTTCATTTGAATGGTCACACCACAGGATTTCGTCCACAGACTCAACAAAAGCTAGAACTACATTACATGTCTCCATGATTGACTTTAAGAGTGAAAGGGTTAAGGTGAAACAAGAAAGGTACCTGACCAAGGGTTACTTCTGTATTTAACAATCCGTGAATGAAAAAGAAAGGAACATGGACTGATCACACTATTCAAAGTCCTCAGTTTCACCAAGCATCGAACCACGCTTTATGAAAATAAGAGACACGAGTCACGCCTGTTCCCAGCAGTGTGATCTCGCTAACAATTAACAATGCAGAAGCAACTAGATAAATATAAATATCAGTAAAACAATTTAAAATCCAACGTACCTTGCAAATCTTGGTCCAGTCTTGCGTACACTCCTTTCTGAAGGCAGCTGTGAAGGCTCCTAAGTAAGCGATGACACCAGACGAGATAAGCACGTCACCTGTCAAGTTATCATACACATCCTGAAGTGACCGAGCTGCTGCTGACCAGCGGTCTTTCTCTCCACCCAGGCCTCCGATTAATTTCTCAGCTCGCTCCAACTTCTTGCCACACAAGTCCACCTATGAAAAAAATCGATTGTTGAACATGAGCGAACTGAAAAGTGCACTGAAAGTTCTATAGTTAAAAAGCAAGGGAGTCACATTCATTAGTCGAAACTTAAACTCGCCCTTAAACATGGAAGTAGCGTGGTTTTCACTCGAGTGTCGTAAAACCAAAACAAAGTTATTACTGTGGCCAATCATAACAAAGGCAGGCAATCCATTGAACCAATCAGAACTCGAAGCAAATACATGTAGTCGGTGCTAAGCGCGGGAAAACGCATGCGAGCAACTTACAATCGGTTTTAGTTTTACTTGTGATTGGTTGAGATTGGCACGAGATTTTTTAGCCAATCACAAAATGCAGCAAAGCAATTACCAAATTACCTTCGACGCTGAATTTAAAACTGCTCTTATCTAACAAGCATAACTACTCGTAAGCTTGCACTGTTCTTCGTCATGACGACTGCTTGTTCAATACAGTCACGGAGTGGCCATAATAATCCTATTCTTCCTGTCTCCCATACATGCGAAAATAGTATCTTTTTATTCTTTTATGTCCCTCTTTCTTCTTTCTTTTTTCAACTTCTTTCTTTAGCCTGGGACAGTTCTTATTCACATATTAAGTCTGAAACTAGCATTACTTAAGTTCTTTCCACATATTTTATTCCTTAAGCGCAAAAGAAACCAGTCAAACCTGGAACTCGAGTTGTTGCTTCTTCTCTGTCATCTCCGCAAACGTTAGTTTTAAGTTGGCCAGCTTAGCCTCCACCTCAGCTAATTCATCCCGTTTAGCATTTAAAATCTTCATGGTTTCCGCTAAAGATGCCTCAGCTTCGGCTAGACGAGCTTTCTTGGGTGCCACAACCTTTAAGAACAAACGCACATCACACAAGAAATGTCTAGTCTGCATTTTCTTTTTTGAAAACTCTGTTCTTACGGTAGACTATAGCCCAAAAGGGTGCTAGTTCAACGATCCCAAAAAAACGAACAGAAGACCAATAAATACCAATAAATACGAACAGAAGACTAATGAATACCAATGAATACGAACAGAAGGCCAATGAATAGCAATGAATACGAACAGAACACCAATGAATACCAATGTGATTTCAATGACAAAAGCCATCAAATAAATAGTAGAGTCCGTATGCGAATACGGTTAAAAACGTATTGCATTCCGCCAGTTAATCAAGACATCGGTAGACCTGGCAGAACCTACCTTGGCGACTCTGTCGTATATCTCCATGGCCTGTACCCACTTACACAAACCCTCAGCAGCTGAGGACGCTGTGCGTACTTTCTGAGGATCAAAGTCTGGATTAGGAATGTACTCCTTTCTGATCTTGGCCATGATATGCACCTGAGGTTCAAATTAGGATAAAATGCTTGTTACAGATCAGGCAACAGCAATAAGAAGAGCTAGGATACGCTTCTTATTTCTAATATACTACTTTCCTAGGGACTGGGAGAGAGCGTTGCCTTAGTAATACAGTCAATTCCCGCCTTGTAGACACTCCGCTATTACGGACACCCCGCTATTACGGACACCTTGCTATTACGGTACCTCGCTATTACAAACATCTCGCTATTACGGACACCCCGCTATTACGGACACCCCGCTATTGCGGACACCCCGCTATAGACACCTCGCTATTACGGACACCCCGTTTGTAAATAACCTTCTGAGGCCCTGAAACAGGTACTGTCATTAGTGACGATGTAAATATATGCAATCCCCTTTATGCAAAAATATTAAGAAAAAAAATAATAATCTCCACACCCCGTATTACTCTCATGATTACGGACACCAAAGCACGGTCTATAGACGGGTCCGTTATACTTGGAGTTGACTGCAGTTCAAATCGGTCTGAAGGTTAAGTGGATTTAAAAAATGTGACATCTTTGCACGTTTTTAATTTTTAGTTGGAAATCCGATACAGCTATTTCAATTAACGTTGTCGGATGAAAAAGGCGAAAAGCCAAGACCGCAAGGTCGTATGGGATTTTTATGCAATGGCTATTAACACTAACCCATACTACCTTGCGGTCTTGGCTTTGAGCTTTCATCCGACAACGTTAATTGAAATAGCTGTATAAAAAATGAACAGAAACAGCAATTGACGTGCAAAGTGATCTTGGAAGAAAATGTCTATTGAAATCAAGCCTTTCAAGAAAAATAAACATAAACCTAACGGAGTTTTTTCCGTCAACTAACTCACCGGAATATTGTCTTTGTCGTATTCTTTCAAATTGTTAAGGAAATTCATGTCTCCTAACAGCTTCTTTGATGGACCCCAAAAATCGAGAATCTTCTTTCCCGTCCCGGCAGGATCATTGATCTTCTCGGGTTTGATGTCCCGCATGACACACACAGCGGACATGACGAGTTTCACCCCAGCAGGAGGGTTTGCCATGGACTTAACAATAGTGATGTCTGCCGGCTGAAAACACAAAATAAACACAAGTAATATATTCATAACTTTGTTTGCAGTGATTACAGTAGATTTGTTTCTAGTTTCTGGAGCAGTGTGTGTGGAAATTTATTACAAGTAGTAATCAACCATTAGGAAAATGCGTTCGCACTAAAGAATGTATGTGAAAATGTGACAGCGAGGCCAAAGTAGATACCAGCTCCCGCCCGGTTTGCCCCTGAAAAGAACAAAAGAATCTTCGGGGGAGAGGGGAGGGGGCTAAAGTAGCGTCAAAACAGAGAAACAGAGAAAAGCTGAATTCAATCCGGCTACTACACAGGACACCCAACACAACATTAGGATTTGCAGTGCATACCTTGAGGGTGTTGAGGGCTGCAAGGGCTGCTTCCAAGGCAGGGATGGCTTCAGCCAGGTCACTCTCGCACTCTTCCTTCAGTGCCTGTGACTCGGAAGCCTTCTGATTGGCTACAGCTTCATCCTTCCGTACCAGTTCACTGCGGGCTTCCACTTCAGCAGACTCTTTCTCAATCACCTGTTTAAAACAATCCAATATACAATTACACTGTCGTGTTGTCTTTCTCAAATAGATGATTGATTTTCATGATGTCTAGGATTGCTATCATCAGTTCCGTTTCCCCATATGAAGAATAAGGCGGGAATATCTACAACTGTGGACAAAATAGCTTGGGACACTTAAGAAAATACTACACAATGACAATGTTTTTCGAAGAGAGAAACTATCGTTCCATTTCCTGGTCCCCCCTCCCCCTCTAATACAAAGTTGAGACATTGTGGCTTGGTTATATGCAAAAAGCTCAACATTGTATTGGGGGTGGGGAGGGGGAGGTAACGACAAAGACAATTTGTGGTGAGAAAGGTTAAGTGTCCCAAAACTTCTGACCAAGATTGTAGGATTGTAGCGAGAACTAAAACGACAATTACTGCACGAGAGTCGTACCTTCATCATTTCGGTATTTTCTTTGGCTGTCTCTACCAGCTGAGGTTGTAGCTCCTCCAGTTCTTTCTGCATATCAGCCACCTACAGAGAACACACGAGTCAGCTGAACATGTTAACGCAAGCTAACCATCACCACCATTCACTTACCTGAGATGCAGCGAAGGCCAGTTTCTCCAATCCTACTTCATAACGGTGCTTATTACGCATCACCTGCAACAAAAATAGGATCTCCGTAAAATACACACTTGTGCTGTTTTGAATAAAGTGGTTAGTTTCCAAAAAACTGTGGTGCTCCCTTGGTGGAAGAATGAAACATGAAAATTTGGTTTTATCAACTGTATAAGGTAAATTGGCCAACGTTAAAAGATTTAAAAAGTTGACGTTTCAAACAGGGCTGCCATAGCAGCTAAATGTTTACCGCTCTTATCAATAACACGCAAACTTTACAACTTGGAGTTCAAAAATCTACCAACAGTTTCTTTTTCCACTGCCGCAAATATCACAGCGGACCTCTCAGGCGGCGCAGTAAGTAAAGACATATAATTTTACTATTTAATCCCACTCTTCGAAGTCATTTTTCTTTTAAATCACTAATCATACCTCGTCTTGTTTCTTTCCTAGCAGTGTTTTTAATGAAGAGATGAGCTCCAGATATGAGGTGGGTGTCACATAGTTATGTCGGCCGAGTTTGTCGAGATACCTAACACAATTAAAAAATAGATTTGAGAAGTAAATCAAAGGCTCTTATGTGCAAACACGTGAATACAGCCGCATCTCATCACCCCCGGCCGCTGCCGCCGCGAGCGATGAGAGGCGGCTGTATTCGTAGGCTACTTATGTGCAAACTCGTGAATGCGAAACGTTCGGACTTCTCCCCTTTAGGTCCAACTCCCCACCCTCCCCTCCCTGCAACGCCGTCACCATGGGTAAGGCAGTTGACCATTACATATTGCCGGCTCAATGCTTGTCCCACTGCTGTAACTCGTTCAAAGCCTCGCGCATTCACGAGTTAATTTGATAGAATCGATAAGTTGTTAACATTGTTGTGGTAAGAACACACGAAAAAGGCAAGCAAACAGTGGCACGAGTTTACCTTTCAGAGAGGTGTCGAGCGCTGGTGTGGAAGTACTGGCAGATAGGAACTACTTCTTTGCGTTCATTGTCCGTCATTTCCACATCCTGAAGGAACTTGTTAGCGACCATCTCAAGAGCATCCTCAGGCCACGGCTAAAAACAAATCATACAACTTACAGCAGCCATTACTTGGTTAAAGCAACTTGCCTGAAAATTGTATTAGTTAAAAAGAAAAAATGTTTGTCGGCGTTGTTTCTCGACGTATTCAACACCGCGTTACTGGATTATTGGAAACGCTGTGGGGCTTTTGGTCATAAGCTGGCCAAGACGTTTGGAAACCAAACCGAAAGGTGTAAAAAGTGTTGGTAGGTGTTTTAATAACAATGCCCAACGGAATAGAATTTTGCACAGGGTATGCCGGAAAATGCAATTTCTGGCACGTGAAACTGACAGAAATGAATATATTGCCATCACGGAGCAGAAGGTTGGGTCGTGTTTTGCGAGTAGTGTATAAATAGGCTGAACGTAAGGGGATTTGAATCAGTTCTAGGTTAGCCTCGTCCTCGGGCCCAGAATTGGTGGCACTGCAGTGGTGGGGGTAAACGTTCCCATTTTTGCCATTTCTACGGTTTTTGGGTTTTCGTATCAGGCGGTGTCGCAAGCATGACCATTTAGGAAAGATATATATCAGCATTCAATTATGATTCAGTTCATATATTCATGATAGTTTATATTAGACAAGGAGGCTTCAAGTTGAAACTGCATATGAATTGTTGAATAAAAGTTGAGCAGGCTGACCCACATGCCCTTGTAACTAACACATTTTCGTATTTGGTTGCGTAGTGTACTTAAAATAAGTGTTACCTGAAACCAATCAATAGTGCAGCAGTTGATGAGTGCTGGGAACTGCCTGAGTCTGTTTCTGAAGGCGTCACCGATAGGACTCATACACAACATAATGTGAAGGTTCTCCTTACAGCAGTTCACAAAGAAGTTAAACAGCGCCAACGGCGAGAATTCCGCATTCTTGTCTTCAGCTTGCGCTTGAGCTGCTGGACGGACGCTCTGAAAACAAAGGAACAGAACAAGCTATAATTATGTAGCTGCTAACACGCCCTCGGCTTCATCCAGAAAGTTGCAAAAACTTTACCAACATTTTCCCAACGTGAATCAAAAGCTGGTTCGATCCATGTATTGTCTATGTATTACCTTTTCAGGGTAGCATGAAATTAAATTATATTATACACACGAAGTTAAAAAAGAGAAACTGTTTTGTAATCCCGTCGCATATTTAAATGGTCCCTGCTATGAATTGAAATGAATATTCAGTAGTTAACAAAGACAAAGAGTTGTCATTACCTCATTGAGTTCAGCCTTTTCGTCCACTGCAAACAAGTTGGGTACTTCGCCCGTGTTAAGCAAGCTATCTATATCTTCCAAGAACGATTCCTCTTTGATTTGAGTGTCCGTTAACAAAAACACTGTTGGCTTCATTTGACATCCTGCACTCTTCAGCGACGTCTAATAAGGCAGAACACAACAGTTACGGACAAATCAAGAACGTTGACATCAGTGAACTGATTTGTGTTCCTGTAACTTGAACAGTTGAATAGGAATTCAGAATAACTTAACTTAGTTCCAAAGAAAGTTATAAAGAAACAAAAACACTGAGTCTTCAGAAGGATCGGAATCTTTCACCTAATAAAACGAAACGATATACGTCTAAAGTGAACTACAACGCCCTTGGGAGCAGATGAAACGGCAGGTTCGATTCATGGCCATTAGGGGAATGTGATCGGTACAGCAGTAAACTATAATGTAAATTCAGAAGAACGTCAGTGTGCTTGTTAAACATACCTTGATGTCTTCACGCCACTCGGGCAGACCATAGCTCTTGGAGATCTCAGGTTGAAAGACATGGAAATCCGCGATAGCTGCTGCCAGCCGGGATAAAGATTGCCTTCCACTGCCTCCAACTCCCACGAGGAGCGCATTCCCACCTGGCTGCTTCAAGATGCGACTGATGCGCACCAAGTGCTCCAACACGTACCTATATTAAAACCACATCAACAGTTTACACCACAGCGACTATTGAATACCAATAAGGAAATGAAGCTCATGTTTGCGACAAATACAAGCAGCACGGACAACCAAATGGACATGGAGTTTCCAGCCATTTTCCACATTTATTGTCGGCCAGATAGCAAAGGGCAAGTTAAATTTTGTAGTTTCCCATAGAACTTAATTCTCACCTTTACTTTCCTAATAAACGATTTGTGGGGTTTACTTGCAAACGGCAAATGAACTCGCTTTCTAATCTTTGATTGAGGTTTTGTCCGGATTATCCTTCCCCGGGTATCCTTCTCGTCCCACAATTTTTGTGCCAACCACTAACAACAGCACTCACGGACGACTAAAAATTTCAATGTCACGTTTGTGTGTATGTGATGTTACAGACTAGCCCAAATGCACAGCAACTGACTCGTGTTTGTGACTTACAACTGTTTCGCAACCGAATCCGAATACGGTATTTAGAAAGTCAAATGATTTCATAGAGGGATCTTATTTTGTTAGTCACAACTTTATTTATAACTTTCAGTTATCGGCGTGTTCAGGCGAAAAATCACCTCAGAGACAAAACATGAGACTGCCGATAATTAAAACTTCCTACATTAATTTCGTGGTCGTTTCAAGCGACTAAAAAAAATCATAATTAGATTCTAAATCGGCTTCAAATGTAGCTCTTACATGAGATAAAACGTCACCGAAACAATGCAGACGATTTAGAATATCACCATGTTGCTTGCCGTAAAGCCTTTTCACAAGCACGATACATTGGCTTACCATCTCTTCAAACAACAGTTCACACTACACGCTCAAGCCAAAAGACAAATGATATGATGCAAAAGTACAGCCGAAGGGGTTTCATTTCAATGGACACATGATAGGATTTCGTTAACAGACTCAAGAGTTAGAACTATACTACAAGCCCCGGTTGTTCAAAAGGTGGATAGCGCTATCCACCGGATAAATCCCTATCCAGCGGATAACACAATGGATTTTGTTAATGCTTATCCACTGGTCAGTGATTTATCGGTGGATAGTGCTATCCGCCTTTTGAACAACCAGGCCAGGTCTCCATGTCCAATTGACTCTGGGAGTGAAAGAGTAAAATATTACTGAGTCCGCCCGGACAAGCGGTACCTGAAGATGACCAGGTTCATCTGTGTCTTGTGTGTTTGGTTATACTCTTCTAGGCACGCCTCCACTATCTTGTAAAGCTCGTCGATAGACTCCACTTCTTGATAAAATCGATCCTCGCCCATCTAAAAAGTACAAACATTCATTATAGCTCAATAATTTAAGCCTGGTTCACACGTGCGACGCAAATGCAAACGCAAGTGCAAATGCAAACGCAAGGAATGGATTTGCACTTGCGTTTGCGTTTCACACGTGTGAACCGGACTCAACGCAAATGCAAGCGCAAACGCAAGGTGAAAAGCACTTGTTCGCTTGCGTTTGCGCTTGCATTTGCAATTGCGTCGCACGTGTGAACCAGGCCTTACAGAATGCATTTGAGACATCCCGAAAGAGATCTTCAGGTTATCGCTATTAATAATCCAAGCACACACAAACATACACACAAAAAGAATATAACACTAACAACACCATCCATATAAAACCCTACGGTTTAGAACGAGAAGGTGTAGAGAGCAAGCCCTCCAGCCTGCTAAGCAGACCACTTCAGGTGATCGTGTCAATGGCCGGTGACGTGTTATGACGTTGGCTGACGGACCACTGTGCTACCTGTCTCTTGAGACACAAGACTGCGTACTTAGAGGGTTGATGCAAACAACATCAAAGACTTTAAAAGCTTACCGCATCAGGATTGAGAAAATCACAGAACATCAAACTTCTCATGTCATCCTCAGATGCCTAAATAAAACAACAAAACAATAAAACAAGGCAAAATAAACAGTGTTTTTGGTAAATAACATTAGATGACAAAACAACTGTTGTGGGTGACGACAACAATTGTCATTAGTTATAGTTACCGTTTTCTCGTTGGAAGACAAGTGCTTAAAAAGGGAATCGAAGTCATCCTTCAAATGCTCCTTTGTGACTTTTTTAAGTAAACTGCAAGGAATCAAGTTAAAATAGAATTGTCAGACAAAACGCTACATGAGTTGATTGACATTCATGTGGGCCACTTACCTGTGTAGCCACGCTCTGTCGTTGTCATCAACCAAACGATCGTAAAACACGCGATATACTTCATGTACCCACAGCCTGAAACAGGTTCAACCAAGCACGATCAGTGTCTACAGTCAACATACTCATATAGACTCGCGCTTTCTATACACCTTTGACTCAGTTCTTGTGATTTCTTGTTTGATTCAGTCGTATTAACCCTTTCACTCCCAGAGTCAATTATGGAGACATGTTGTGTTGTTCTAACTTTTGAGTCTGTTGACGAAATCCTATGGTATGACCATTCAAATGAAACCTCTTCAGCAGTACTTTTGCATGGTACCATTTGTTCTAACGTTTGAGTCTGTGGACGCAATCCTATGGTGTGACCATTCAAATGAAACCTCTTCAACAGTACTTTTGCATGGTACCGTTTGTTTTTCAATATTTTACAACGTGAAATTTGAGGGGTTTTTTTTACTTTTGATGTTTTGTACTCTTGGGAGTTAAAGGGTTAAGCGATGTCCATTAGTTTGAGTGCATCAGATGCTATGCTTTATTTATTCTTTGCTAGACCTGTTAAAAGTCATGGATGCAGTTGAACGTCTGACTTAAGTACCTGTTGAGAGTTTTCTTGTCAGTCAGAGCATCCTTCTTGATAAGTAGAACCCCACGGATGACCCGTGAGAAGTCCCTCAAGTTGAATGTGTAGTGCGACTTGGCTGGAGTGGGCAACAGATTTACCATGGCTTGTTTATACACCTACAAGTAAACAAACAGCAGAGAATATCAATATTAGATAACCCGCAGTACTTCACTGAACTAAGGTACTTTTATGATGAAAGTGAAACATCCGTCCTTGAGTGAACAATATTGTAAATAGCGTACAACATTGATGTCAAACACGTATATATTGTAATGGCCCTGTCACACTATTGCGTATCGTACTAGCGTATGCCAGCGTATGAAAAAATATCACTCATACGCTGGTATACGCTGACATACGCCAGGGGTACGTTAGGCATAGGTTGTATACGTTTCAAGCATGGTCGCATACGGTGGCATACGCTGGCATACATCCGAATACGCACAAAATTTTTAAGCATGCTTAAAATTTTTGTGCGTATTCGGACGTATGGTTTATACGCTAAGCATACGCTAGGCATACGCTGAATACGCGAGAGTTGCGCTGAAGGTACGTTACTCATAGGTCAAGAACGCTGGTGATACGCTGTATTTTCAAGGGAATTTTGTGCGTATGAAAATTATTTTATGAATTTTCATACGCAACTCATACGTTTCTTTAATACGCAATAGTGTGACAGGGCCTTAAGGTTCCTTACCTCCATTGTCGCTCCTACAATCATAGTACCCATGGCGTACACATCATTGGGGAATTCATTGTTCTGTTGGAAGACAAAATGTTTTGGAAATTCTCACGTACCAGTCTGATATAACCGATCACATTACTGCAGACACTGATATATATGGAAGATACTGCATACTTGTGTATTGCGTCTCTGGAGGATAATGCTTCTCATGTATCCTAATCGCTCAAATTATTTAGACATTTTTGCATGCTGCTATCTGTTACCATGGTCATTGAACTCAAAGAACCTACAGTCAACTCCCTCCTAACGAACACCTCTATAAGACGGACACCTCTATAAGACGGACACCTCCATAAGACGGACACCTTTATAAGACGGACACCTGGAGTTGGCCCCTGCCGTTCTTCAGTCACTGTAACTAAACTCTCCTTTAGACGGACACCTCTCTAAAACGGACAACAGACACTTAAAAGCAGTCAACGGACAATTGAGAAGCGTTTTTTTTTTCGATAGATGTTGAATATGACAGCAAATACGACTTGAGGAAGCACTTTTTGTACTACAGCAGCAAATACCAAATAATATCCAGATGTTTAAGCTCTGACATTATCCTGTTGTACCTTGTGTTTTACTATCTTAGCATTACTGGTGTCACGTTTCCTTGACTCTCTATGAGCCGGACACCTCTCTAAGACGGACAGTTGGCGCTGGTACCGACGGTGTTCGTCCTAGAGAAAGCTGACTGTATACCATTACTGCAGGAGTAATTGAAAGCTTTACACCTACCCTGAAGTAGAAGTTGACAATAGTGGAGAAGATCCTCTGCATGGTGTCATCACCAAACGTAGCCACTGATACCACATTGAAATGTCTTAAGAACCGAGGCGTGATGGGGTTTCTACCACCTCCTGGGGGGCCCATGGCACAGACGAACTGAAGATCAATCAACGTCAGTTTAGACGTGTCCTTGCGGTCGTACCAGTTCCCGTGGTCCAAATACTGACGAAGAAGTTCGATTGGGGGCTGGGCACCATACTTTTCCAGGGCAGGCATATTCACATCATCAACAAAAATAATGAACCTATAGAAATTGCAAAAAGCAAACATCGATGAACAATGTTATGTAACCTTGCTGATCAGAGGGGGGGGGGAACTCTTATTCTCTCCCCAACCCCCCACCACCTCCCCTCCCCCCTCCCCCTCCCAATCTCCTTTCCCACCGCCTCTCGCTTCCCACGTCGGCTTTCTCTTCTCCCTATCCCCAAAATAAGAGGCCTAAAATAAACACGACACAATGAAGAGAAGTATCATTGAATACCACTTACCTTTTCCCCACTGGCGGACCAAACACGCCTTTCCTTCTCTTGTCCAGTTTCGACATGATGATATCCTACAAATGAATAGCAGAAAAAGTACCAGCTAATTAATATCAAATACCTTCAAGTTCTATCCTTTTTGTCGGTGATAGCTGCCTTTTCTGAGAATATAATACCTGAGTAAATATAGCCTGCGAACAGGCGCCTGGCTTGGAGGGGCGCTATTTAACGGCGCTATTTAACTTTAAATAACCTTAAGGTGTTTCCCTCCAGTTTCCGTGTAGCCGCACCTACCATTTTTGAGCGGCCGTTTAACTAACTTTCCTTTAGTGAATTAGAATGAAACTTACACAAAATATTGTACAAAGATTGAAGTTTATAAAAGTGTAACAATTTTGTAAATCGGATTTAAAATTGCGGAGATAAACGAGAAAAAATGAAATCGCTTGAGTCTAAATTCCGAGCGATTGCGATGGCATCTAGAAAAATCAAAACTATTACGATAAACTATAACATATGGCAAACAAAATATCTAAAAATTAGAAAATTTTGTCAAGCCGATTTTGAGTAAATCAGAAAAACATTTCGAACTTGTGATTTTGCATGTGTATGAGCACATCTACAAATTCCTCAATTAAGCTTATAAAAGTTTAATTTCTCAATCTCAAATTTACGCCAAAATGTGTGTTTAGTGTACGAGATGAAACTATGAAAGTTTGAAAGCGTTTCTCGTTTTAGTTTTGGAGATTCGATTTTCTGTAGGAAACCGTAGTTTTTTGACTGAGTCTTGATATTGTAGTTTTAGCACTTTTCAACATATTTCAAAAACCGCGAGATGGATTTTTTTAAAACTTTTTTAGTCGTTTCTTTATAATATGAACAACATTGTCTCAAAGTTTCATTGTGATTGAAACATTGCAACATGGTCAAATAAAATATAAATAAAGTTCACCTAAAACGCGATTGAAACTTTGTGCTTTGATTGCACGGTTGAAGGCGCACGTCGCAAAGACGCTTTAATTAATTCAGGTGAAGTGTAACGCATTTCTGCGTGTTGAGAATTATGCAAATCGCGATGACTTCTTTCTTTTCCCTACAATTCAAAATATCGAGAGAGTCCAATGCACGTCAAATGCGAATAAAAAAACCTGCTTTCAAATAAACGTCCCACTGAAATTCGTGGGAACGATAAAAATAACGTGGAACACAGCCCCTAACGTTACTCCGCAAAACATGATGGTCACGCAGAAATGCGTTGCGCTTCACCTGAATTAATTAATTAAAGCGTCTTTGTGCGCCTTCAACCGTGCGATCAAAGCACGAAGTCTCAATCGCGTTTTGGGTGAACTTTATTATTTTATTTGACCATGTTGCAATGTTTCAATCAAGATGAAACTTCGAGACAATGTTGTATATATTATAAAGAAACGACTAAAAAAGTTTTAAAAAAATCTATCACGCGGTTTTTGATATATATAGAAAAGCGCTAAAACTACAATATCAAGGACTCAGGCAAAAAACTATGGCTTCCTATAGAAAATCGAATCTCCAAAACTAAAACGAGAAACGCTTTCAAAATTTCATAGTTTCATCTCATACTCTAAACACACATTTTGGCGTAAATTTGAGATTGAGAAATTAAACTTTTATAAGCTTGATTGAGGAACTTATTGATGTGCTCATACACATGCAAAATCACAAGTTCGAAATGTTTTCCTGATTTACTCAAAATCGGCTTGACAAAAGTTTCTAATTTTTAGATATTTTGTTTGCCATATGTCATAGTTTATTGTAATAGTTTTGATTTTTCTAGATGCCATCGCAATCGCTCGGAATTTAGACTCAAGCGAATTCAATTTTTCTCGTTTATCTCCGCAATTTTAAATCCGATTTTCAAAATTATTACAATCTTATAAACTTCAAACTAAGTACAATATTTTGTGTAAGTTTCATACTAATTCAATAAAGGAAAGTTAGTTAAACGGCCGCTTAAAAATGGTCAGTGCGGCTGCATGGAAACTGGAGGGAAACACCTTAAAGCAATCACTTTTTCATTTAATTTTCTTTTCTATGTTTCGGACACGGAGGAAAAAAAATGGATATATATTTTCGTGGTGTCTGATCGCGAGATGTTTTATGAAAAAGCTGCGTTATGGGTTACTCAGGGAAAGGTTTCAAATTACTTTTGACATATGCAAATTGCAACATTTTTACCTCAACTGAAAAAATATATTTCAAAGGGCTAAATTTGTTTCTCTCCTCCTAAATTATCACTTCCGTCGTTAACTTACTGAGTAAGTTAACGACAGAAGGCTAAGCAGGCTTAAGGTTAAAATTTGACAGTTGACTAGCTAAGGAATCTGCGGGTTCTTGTGGGCGGCAGCCGCGATTTTGAAGGATGTGTGCAGGCTTCCCTTCTTCGTATAATACTGCCGTCCGACTGGAAGCCTGTCCGCAGGCTAGAGTAAATAATACCCTACCACCTAATGCTACTAGGACGCTTTATTTACCTGAGTTTGATTGGCACTGGTTTGAGCAGAGAAGTTGACAAAAGCTGGAATAAACGCATCCTTGTCAATCCCATTCATGAGTTTGTCCTTGATGTACACCGATTTGCCAGTTCCCGTCGGACCAACAAACAGCAGGGGTTTGTTGTTGTTAAACATGATCTCCATCAGGTGTGAGTAGCGAGCTGTGTCCATAGTCGGCACAATTATATCACTGATACGCTGTCCCTTGCTTCCTGCCACACCATCTTTGATGGTCTTGGTCCATGGAAGCCAGTTGCCGCGACCCTTGCGCTATAAACAGTAAAACAGTATCAGATTTAAGTACTTAAGTGAGGAGAGACAAATTACTGCCAGATTCACTACTGACAGAGAGTCGATTGTTTTGTCAGATAAGCTACTGAGGAGTGATTTGTAGAGGCGCAGTGTTGTAGTGGTTAGCGTGTTGGACTTCAGATCTGAAGATCCGTGGTTGGAACCGTGGTGTCAACTATCCTGTTGTTTCCTATTTGTTGTGGTAACTAATCATACATTATCCATTCCTTATTTTCTTATCTATTGTTATTCATTTATTAATTTTATAGTCAGCTTCTGTAACTGTTTAGCAAGTGAGTTTGGCATTCTGATTACTCATGTATTTAAGTCTTTTTACCAAATAATGGGTGTTTCTTGGTGTTGCGGAAGCCATTGTTGGTTAGCTTTTGTGTTGTGGTGTGGGTATTGTTCAGTGTCTTTTGAATCTTTTGTTTTACGTCATTTGGTGATCACACCATCCGCAACACCAAGAAACTACCCAAATAATTCACGAGGACTGCTTCTGTTATGACGAATCAGGGATCACGCCTCTCTTCTTCAGAGCATAAATGGCGAGTTAATGGCAAAGCACTAATATATTACCTCAAACAGGTAGTCATAGACGAGTCCTTCATGTGGAATAGGTGCTTCTATCTTGCCCACAATGGAGGGAATGGGGTGGTCTTCATTCTTGCCTGCCATCAGATCTTTGAAAAATGCATCAAATTTGACTCGACTGTCTGTGTCCACACAGGCCCCAACTGACCACACCACGGAGAACAGAAAAGATGACTGCAATCACATTAAACAAGGCTTACAGCATTAGCACAAACTTCACACAGCAACCCGCAACTCACAGGAAGAACAAGTGAAAAGAAAGGTGAAATCCACTTACAATCAGCCAGGACTTGATGTACTTGGTATCCTGTTCAGGTATATCCTTCATCTGAATTTCCACCAGGTTCATAAGCGAGCGAGCTAGATTGCTGTCTTGAAGAGACACTGGTTCCTGGAAGATTAAAGCAATTACCAATAGATGAGCTTGGAAACTGGTGCCTAGAGAGTTGGTGGGAGATCGATGCCCTCCCAGGTATACAGGGAGGTGACCATGGCAACCCAGCGAGCGGGAACACAGACTGATGGAATATTTACCTTGCATTGTTTGCGCACAAAACCGATGGTAACAGGTAAGGCCCAGTTGAAGAGTGCTGCGATAAGTTTTCCATTTTCATTCTTGAGTGTGTCAGGTAATGTGTTCACCCAAGATTGTAACACAGGTTCCCAACCCAGGGAGGCGGGCTCCAGGTAGATCATACCACAACGACTCACAGTGGCAGGCTAACAAAAGAAAAAAAAACTGTACAGTTAGAACACACATCACCTTTGCACAGTGCTATGTGAAGGGTGACGTATATTGGAAAAGTTTGTTTGAGGATAGTTTGAATACATGCAATAGTGTTGAATGTCATCACTGCAAACTAAGCGAGTGTTTTAATAGAAGCGAGGTAATTCGCAGGGAACAAGGAAGCATCAAACAACGGAGTATGACAGATAGCAGGGTTTTCGAATATTCATCACTAGCGATAACAAACAAACCCTGATATGGTACAAAGCTGAAGGCATGAAGTGACGTACCCTCCATAAACTATAAAAGTTAGACTCCGAAGAGCTATTTCCTGCGTTCCTCGCACCGAAACCTTCTTCCAAAGTTGGTGTTTTTAATATCTAATATACTATTTTTTTTTATAAGAACCTTAGTTTTTCATAAGAAAGTAGAGGTTGGAATTGGTCGAAATTTTAACAACGCGCTAAGAAAGTTTTATTCAGTTCTCTTTTTTTTATTCTAAGCTGGCGAAGAATGAAATAAAGCGTGCAGTTTGTGATAAGTTGGTCAGAGTAAATTTACAGTCCAACTGAGCCCCAAATGTTTGGGTGTGTGCAATGTTGCAGGTCGTTTTTCAGTTTAAAATCGCAAACATGTATAGCAATTAGGAAATTGGTAGAACTTGGCCTGTACAGGTTTCTCTTTATTTTCATTCAGAACTATGAATGGTTTACTGAAATACTACAAAGTTTATCTTAAGTAACAATCCGTGTAAGAAGTAGGCAATTCTCTATTGTTCCGATGCATTTCGCTTTTCCCACATAAGAATATTTAGATTTTCGTACAGAGAATACGTCAACCTATGGACAACATGGTTTTGAAATAAAATTTACCGAAACTTATTTTAAAGCGATGTTTCTTTTGTGTTACAAGATGTCATCCAATCGTGAGACTCCAAAACAATGGCTAAGAAAGACTTCCAATTTTCCGTGTTCCCCACATAGAATTTTTGTTGCATTAAAAATCACAATAGTTTTCACTAAAAGGGGATTAATTAGTAAACTAGAGATAAATAAATGCGCTGCCTGATGAAGTTATGGTAGATTTTCATGTTTTAGCCAATGAGGTGGACGGTTTCAACAATAGCACAATTCACACCTTTCTGCATTCCGTGGATTTGGGTTGCCTACTTCTTACACGGATTGTTACTAAAGGTTACAGTGTACCTTCGGGGGTGTCTCCAGTATAACAGCTCTAGCGTCTTAAGATTACACTTAATATACCTAAACCCAGATATGAAATTAAAGCTTATAGAGCTGGTTATCTAAATATGGAAACCATTTGGTAATAAAGTGAATTGTCGAATTTTTTACGACGTCCTTATTCGAACGTCCGAATCAGCTTTAAAACGCTATAACTCAAAGCGATTATTGTATTTTGCTAATTTGATTTGTTCTCGGGTTTCCGGACACGAAGCGCTAAAAAAACGTGTCGGCGATTTCCCATATTCAATTGCAGTGAAAAGTTACAGAATATTTTCGAAACAGGGAGAAAAAAAATTGGAATGATCGCACGGAAATGGCTCTTGACGAAACAGTTTTCGGAAATAAGAAATTCGCCGACACGTTTTTGTTGATTATATGTTAGCCTAGCTTCTGTCCAAATTTGAGGAAAATCGAACAAATTTCCTTTGAGTTGTAGCTATTTAAAGTGTCCCCAACAAGCGAAAAATTAACTTTGAGAAAACAGCGCTTAAAAAACATATCGCTTCATAAACAAACTCCGCCCACAATAGTTATACCGTCATTTCTCCGTCAATTTTCACTATTTGTCGATAATTTTTTTTTGGATGAATGTTCATTCTGTAAACTTTATTTTGACGCCAAAAAAAAATTTCGATAAATTTTCGATCTGAAGGTACACTGTAACCTTAATAACATTGTTAAGAACATTTTAGGCTCAAAACATCGAAAAAATAAGAAAGTTCAGTCCCCGCTCCCGGCTCAGCCTAAGCACAAAGGTAAGACGTCCTTATATAAAAAAGAATGTCGCACCCTATACTGGTCTGAAGTATTTATTAAGGAATGAACAACACATTTCTATGGTTTATTGGCTCAATATATCAAGCGGGATGTTGGATAAACACAAGAAGAGATCATATAAGTGACGAGCCGAAGGCGCGTGATTTACAAGCTTTTCGAGTGTTATTTCAACATCCCAAGTAGTTTATTGCATAATAAACCATATAATAACTACAATTTTGTGTGGTTGTCTGGTATAATAGTCAATAGCTATGGAGCAATCAAAGCGTGCGCATTATCTTAAGTTATTGTATAAATGTCAATAAGTTCTTTTCATTTTCGACCATAAACTACTGGATCTTGAATGCCCAACATCCAGGCGTGACGTCCCACAACCTCAAATGAAAACCCGGCAGATAGACATGATTGAACCTTAAATGCAATGCAGCACTGGAACATTTTACAATTATAAGCCACCTGGCTTCTTAGTGGTACCCTCGCCAAACTGTACATTTTCTGTATTTGTTTTGTATTTAGCCTCGTATGTACAGTGGAACCCCACCTAACGGCCACTCATTAATACAGCCACCTCGTTATTACGACTACTTTTTCTTGGCCTGAACAACAGCTTTTTACTCTAGATCAACCTCATTAATACGGCAACCCCGTTTATATGGCCAGATATTGGTGGTCCAATGGTGACGGGATAAACGGGGGTCCACTGCACCTCTACTTTGGCAAAGTAAATAAAAGGATGCCCGGCGCACAGATATGGAACTGTTGACACAGTATCTAGATTGTTGATACTTACAGAAGCTTGTGAAAGGTCTCTGCATTCAAAGATCAAACTCATTACATTTGACAGCTGAATGATTTCTCCACTCATCAGACACAACTACAGAATAAACAGAAATATCAAAACAGTAAGGAGACGAAACAACACTTACACTGTTTATACAGACACATTTCTTTCTATTTTGTGTTAAATACCTTCTTGTTGTCATCCAGCACAGTGTTCATGCTTTCAATCCACAGAGTATCAATAGGCCCATCAAATATTACCCACTTCTTAATTTCAGTTTGGTCAGCTGCATACTCACGGAACGTATTAGCTACAATACCATCTGTCCACTGAGGAAAGCAGATAAACATTAAATACATTAATAGCTATACACTAGATAACTCAGGATAATGTGCTGAAATGTGTGGTAAGGAAGGGTATGACAAGCAAGGGGTATTAAAAGAGGGAACCGGGAACAGTTGTGTGGTGAATGTCTCGATGCAGTGACACTCGTGTACACTTGTGCGGCGTGACTTGATGGGCTTACCTCGTGTGAAACAGGATCAAATTGACCAAACAATTGTCCCATTGTGATAGCTTTGGGATTGATTACACGGAACCACACCTGTAAAGAAAATAACAGTTGAATCTCACCAAGGCAGAAAAAAAATGGAATACTCTCTTCAAAATCTATTTTGTCGGTTGTTTCGCTCTACTAAAGGTGGTATATGTATATATGAGACATTTTTGTTCACATTAAGTGGAAGCCTGCAGCTTCACTTTACCGCTTCGCTAAAAAAAGAAGCAAAGGTTGCCTCAAAATGGCTTCCCGTATTAACATTTATTTGCATGCTGAACTGATCCACGTTGAAAAGAAACATTCTGATTGGTTCCCTGAGCGGTTCAAATGTAGCATTCACGTTGTAAGATTGAGGCTACCACATCAAACAAGAAGTGGAATATAAGGAACATTGTGCATTTTTCTTGGCCATTATAGATATTCCTTGTGGATCATTTTTCTGTTTTTTTTTTGTTCGGCATGATCTATGCGAACTTTTAACATTTTGGGGATTTTTACCTTGTTAACATTTTCATCATCGTAGCCTTTGTCTGTAAGTATATTAAGAGTCTCAGCCAGCACCTCAAGTACTTTGGTCTTGCCAGAAAATGGATCACCCACCATCATAAATCTATAACATGAACAAGTCAATGGATCACCCACCATCGCAAATCTCTAACATGAACAAGTCAATGGATCACCCACCACCATAAATCTACAAGTCAATAACCACAAAATTAAGCTGGAGCACTAAGCAAATGCACTTCTTACCCATGCCGAACGATCATCATTTCATACGTCTGGATAATCTTCTCACTGAAGAAGTCTACCATTTGAAGATTCTTCTTCTCGCATATCTGTTCAACAATAGACATCATCATGAAAATAGTTAGGCGACGTTCACACTTGATACCCAAGCACCATGCCAGGGCACGAACAGCTTTTTCTAAGTACCGTACCAAAACACTGGGCACAGTGTTAGCACCAGTCTAAACACGATTTTCATCAGTGTCCCGAGACTTTACCCACAACCCCTTTTTCTTAGTTGTTATTTTACCCACAATCCCATATTCTATTTTTACTTTTCAAAATGGTATATGATAAAAAATAGTGGAAATGTCTGAATTGAAGCTGATCAAATAATTCGCTGAAAGGACATCGTAATGTATGTACAATGTACATGTATGCTAAGTTCTGTCTCTTTCATTATTTCTGTTGTCTCGTGAGTTTCTTTAAAGCACATACAAACTGTAACTGTGACGTATGTATACACTTTTAAAATTTGCAGAATGTTACTGGTACTGACAAAAAGCAAGGTTCTGGACACCGAATATCAACAGGTCATATAGTACACTGTAACACGGCAACAAATTAAAACTGATTTTTCTTTGTTTCAAAAAAATTCTGTCAGTTAACAGGGGCGTAGCCAGGACTTTTTAGAGGTACGCACAATCCATTTTCAAACACTCCCCCTACCTCCTCCCCCCACCCTCAAGTCCCAAATCTTTCTTCTTTTTTTTGACTTTTTCAGGTACGCACACGCGTACGTGCGTACAGGTAGCTATGTCCCGGGTTAATGCATGACTGACGAGTGGCAGTAAAACCAACCTCTTTAGCTGTGTCCAAGAAGGTGCCATAGTCTGCCTTTGGTAAAGACACCCCAGGAAACAGATCAGAGATGATTCCCTCAAACAGTGGAATGTCATGAGAAAGAAACTTGGGAAGGTTGACATCCATGATGGATCTCAGTAGCAGAACATTCTCGTCATCTGTTGGATACTTGAGCTTCAGGTTACCTGCTGCTGCTAGCACAGCTTTCACTGCACGCATACCATAGTCATAATGGAACTGCGACGACAACTGTTGATCAAACATACATTACTCACACACTGCAGTCAAAGTTTGACCCAGTAACCCAATAATCCAATTCATCAAGATACAATGTCAAGGCCAAGAGAAAAGATGAACCACCATTCTTTTTTAAAGTTCACATGAAGTGAAATTTCACTACCATTTTTTTTTGAGAACCCAAAAATACGTGTCTTAAGAATTATTTTGATAGGTAAATAAGTCACTTAAAGTGGCAGGAACATATTTTAACAAGCGACGCAAGTTGGGCATATTAGACAAGGACCTGGGTTCTAGTGACGTCATTAGTGCGTTTACAACTGAGCGTGTCACTTGTTTTACAGTGGAGTTTTGTTTGAAAGCACCGCGTATTTTAGTTCGGGTTTCGTCCCCTTCTCTGCCAGGATTTGTTGTGATTGAACACACGAATGACATCACAAATACATTGTTTGTCCCTTTTTGGCCGTGCTCAAAATGTCGCAAATTTCAGGCCCTGGTGGGAGTTTTCAAACCGCTAAAAATAGTGGATCCTCTTCGCGCAAAAGAGAAAAACGATTGAAAATGAAATAAAGGTGATATAAACAACATAAAACCCTAAAACAAAATGGTAGTGAAATTTCGCTTCATGTGCACTTTAATAGTTTTTATTGATCATTTCAAAGGATTCAAGAATACAAATAATACGCAGAAGCAAAATAATATTAAACGACAACAATAATCAAAAGAACGTATCTACAACACACACATACAGCTATATAGGTGCTGCTGTAGCTGGTATAAACATTTTCTACCAATCTTGCTTTTTGCTTATTCCTTAGAAAGTACATTGAGAAGTTTTTCCCATTTTTGAAAATGTTTTAAATGTTTTTTTTAGACAAAGAGTATGAAATAAAGCAGACTGTTTTCTTCCACTCACCTGTTCGGAACACAGTTTGTAAGTAGTAACAATCTTGACTGATAAATTACGGGCATCAACAAACCCATACGAGTAGAGCATGATTTCACCTATCAGCGCATAGTCTGGAACCATCATAGCTACAGTGCGGAACAGCACCTGACAAGGAAACAAACACGCAAATTACATTAACTCTACATGTATAACATAGACAACTTCTAACTTGCTTTGCACAAAACTGTGACATTGAAAGGACGCAAACCAGTTAGCTCGTCTTTTACCAAAAAGTAATACCGTCCGCCATGGCTCGAGAATCCATCGAAAATACAACCTGCCAAACCTAAAAACGTTCAGATTTTAGAACTCTTCTTTTTTTATATAAATCAGTCCATTGCCACGATTTAATCGTTGCATCTTTCTGAGAGAGTAGATAATCTTCGTTGCAACTAAACTCATACACGCATGACCTGTCTTGCCAAAACAAAACCTGACATACTGAAGATGACGGGCTGAAACTTAAAAGAGACAACTTGGTAAGTATAATTTATACCTTGAGGTTATCTGGAAGTTCTGATCTTCCTGCATATCCAGGATTCATGGTAATAGCTACAAAGCAGTTGGAGTTCAAGTTCAACTCTGTTCCTTCAAATATGAATCGATCTTGATGGGCTGCTATGCCTCGCTGGATACATAAAATCTGTCAACAAATTAGAAACCGTATATCACAAACAGCCATGACATGTTATAACCGCACTCGCATGCATGACTTACCTACACGATAAGATTACATTTGCCTGACAAATTGAATCAGCTGAAAGCCTTGATAAATGCTGGAGTATTTATTTGTTCTGATAGGAAATACTTTAATTGTCTAACCAGTCATGACCAGTCATGTTAATTAATTTCAAATGGCTAATAATTATTATATTATTTTGTTTCAAGAAAAATCCATTATTTCAAGAATGAGATGGCCATCAGCTTATTTAACTTCTCTTGAATGTCCTATTTCAGTTTCTCGTTTCCAAACAATGATAAAATCTGTAACAGTTCATAAAACATGATGTGTTTATTATCGATATCTTATATCTGCCAACTTTTTGCGAGTGATAGGCGTGAGAATTTTTTCGTGGGAGTGCCAGGATTTCCGAAGGCAACCCGACCAAATCTGAAGAGAACCCGTTCTATTCCGAAGATGTCCGAAAATGTTCTGAAGAATTCGGAAGTTTCCATGGATCTCAGACCTCTGTAGTTGTAATGTTCAGAACGATAAAAACCTACAAAAAGTGCCATATTTTCATGAACGTAACTATATTTTTAATTGGATGATGTGATCAGTTATGTCAGGCGTGAGAAATTGCTCCATAGGCGTGAGTAGGCGTGAGATCGGAGTTTAGGACTCGCAGGCGTGAGACTCACGCCTAAGGCGTGAGACTTGGCAGGTCTAATATCTTTGTTGATACTAAAATTATTGGAAAATAAGAAAGAAATTACCTGCTGAGCTACCACAGACAGAACCTCCAGTTCAATGCGATTGAACTCATCAAAGCAAGCCCATGCTCCACATGATGCCAAACCTTTAAAGAACTAATGATCCAAAGAACATGTTAATCATACTAGCTACTAGCTAGAAGCTTTAAAAAGGAATTATCACAAAACAGACACAGCATGAACTTACTTTGCCCATCTGCAGGTAATCCAAGCCATCTGAACAGTTAAACACCACACACTGTATGGCCAGGGCTTTTGCTAAATCCTATTCACATACAAAACATGATTATATAGAGGATATTACATGGCCGCGCGAAGATACGAAATTTCTCTTTATTATATAAACACTAATGAAATCAAACCATTTCACTTTAATCTTTTTTTGTAGTCCTAAAGTAGCAACGGTGATCTTTTCACGTGTGAAGATAATTAACAAATTTACACCAGTTTTCCGTGGTGTGGACTCTTATTTACCACGATTTACGTCATCACATGGTCAAAATGTTGTGGACTCACGAGGCGCAGCCGAGTGAGTCAGCAACAAATTTTGACCATGTGATGGCGTAAATCGTGGTAAATAAGAGTCCACACCACGGAAAACCGGTGTAAATTTGTTTTTTTACAACAATATTAAGAAAAAAATACAAGGAAAAATCGAAGTCGTGTTACAAAACGTGACAGCAAAGAAAGAGCAAGCGTTGTCTATAACTTTCTCGCAATCTGATTGTTTTTTTTTTCAAGCGCGCGTGATGTTAGCGTCAGCACCGTTGTCTGGACTCTCATTTACCACTCACGTCGACCAATCAGATTGCGAGTTTAGCGGCAATTGTGGTAAAACATGTTATTCTCACATGTGAAGATATGATGTTTACGCGCGAAAGCTCACCTGGTATTTCATTGGTGTTTATATAATAAAAAGCAGTAGTCACGACGGATGCCTGCACGCTTATCTTTGGAAATTTTGAAATTATAAAATAAGTAAGATAATTGTGCCCTTTGATTGGTTGAACACCATACACCATATATAATTCTATGAAAATATAGATTGAAGGCTCCTATGTTAGCCAACTCGTAAATACGAAACATTTGGACCCTCCCCATCTCCTGGAAGTCTTGCTCCACCAATCCCCGATGTCTTGTTCCCCACCCTCCCCTCCGCTCCAATGCTGTCCCATGGGTAGGGCAGGTGACCATTACATATCGCGGGCTCAATGTTAACAGCCCATCGACCGCGTGAAATTTTGCATATTTCTGCCCCACCGCTATAACTCATTCAATGTGAGTTAAAAATTATATTGTGAGCACATATACATGTTTTCATATAAGAAAGAGAAAACATTTTTCCTTGTTTCCATAAGCTATGCTAACCCTCGTTGAAGTTTGAAAGAACTTGATGTAAACACTGAAAGTGTTTTCCATTTCTTTACTGTTTGTAAGTACGAATCTTGTGGAATACATTGTTTGGTTCACTTTCCTTTGTATACGAAGTATATAGTACCTTAGTAGTTTCAGTTTTTCCAGTTCCTGCAGGACCTTCAGGTGCACCCCCCAGATTCAAGTGAAAAGCACTCACAAGAGTACGGTAACAGCGATCTGTCAGGGGGGTGATGACCAGCCTAAGGACAAGCAATTCAAAATTAGCTTACTGATAAAACCACGTACTTTCAGAGGCTGTTTCACTTCACTCCCACATCAATAGTTAATATTTTATTGCATTCACATTCAGGCTGACAGGTTGTTTGTAATGTACGTAGTACACAGAAAATAATGTCTCATTGCAAGAAAGGTTATGATCACTTCACTGGGATTGATGCAAGAAAAACTGCTGACGGTCTCTTAGATTTCTACAGATCATTATATGATTTCAACCAGTCAAAATATGGTAGGGAGATTTGTTCCTTATTACTGGGCCAGCTTGCTTAAAGAACATTGTCTGTTCCTGATAGGCGGTCAATAAATCAAACTTGCCGTTCTTTGTAGAATAGACATTTCCCGCATACCTGTGAACAAAGGCACCAACTCGAGGCTGGGGTTGACAAAATGCAGTGATTTGTATGAAATTGTCCACCCAAGCCTCGACCCGTTCTCGTTTCATTGTGTGTGCTCACTGGAGTGGAATGCGGGAAAGGTCTATTTTGACTTATCTAGCTGTTATTTTGTCACTTTAGTTAAATGCTTCTTTGCTTTCATCACGTTTTGCGATAATATTGGTTTCTTCCTATTTCAGGATAGTACAGCAAGCATTAGCTTAAAGCAAACTCCTGGCCATAATCATGAAAATGCGATATATCAGCTGGGACAGTAGACTTGCCACAAGTCGACCTCACGAGTTTCACAGTAAAGCGAGCAAAGTGAGCTTTTGAGGTCGCGAATTGGCCGAGCGAGCGAAGAAGTCGTGAGAGGTCGACTTGTCTCGCTTGAAGGGTTTTCATTTGCGTTTCGCGCCAAAAATGGGGAGTGGCGTGACTTGTCAATGTCATCGATTATTGTTTCGAAACCGACCCCGTTTTGAATTTCAACCGTAAGTCACGTTTCATTGCGCCTAATACCTTGTGATTGTGTTCTGTCCCCAAGGGCTACTCTCGGTTACTCTGATTGGTCTAAGCACAGCGACACGTTTTTGGGTCGCTAAAAATGGCGCCAATCAAGTGTGAAAAGTCCTTCGTCCGGCGGGCTATAAATATAAGACGAAGGACTTTATTGAAAGTCTACTGGGACAGCATCCCTTCAATTTGTGATGGAAAATGTTGCACATACAGCTGTGGAAGAAGCTTGTGGTTCTTACCTGCCCGAGTTGCCAAGGTACTCATATCCATAGCGTACAGTGGCATTGATGATCCTCACCAGACAATTGTCCTGTTCCCAGTAGTAACGCATCTGACATAACCACTGAAAATCATTCTCTTGAGAAACACCTGACAACAAAATACAAGTCAGTTTATAATCTGGTGTGGTCCTGTTGTATGCTGTATGTGTATATGTACCTAATGGGAAGTATCTTTTGTTACAGGGGGTATGTGTGTGTGTGTGAGGAGAGTTCTAATTTACTGATATCATTTTTAATGTGTGAATACGCTAAGCATTGATCGAGTTGTAGCATTTGATTAGAAATTTCACTTGAACGCTGGATCGATCAGCTGTAAACATTGAACCTGCAAATAAAAATGCTCACCTGCCTTACTTATGGGGGATAGCATTGGAGGGAGGGGAGGGTGGGGATTGGACGTAGGAGGGAGGGGAGGGTGTGGATTGGATGTAGGAGGGAGGGGAGGGTGGGGATTGGATGTAGGAGGGAGGGGAGGGTGGGGATTGGATGTAGGAGGGAGAGGAGGGTGGGGATTGGATGTAGGAGGGAGGGGAGGGTGGGGATTGGACGTAGGAGGGAGGGGAAGGTGTGGATTGGATGTAGGAGGGAGGGGAGGGTGGAGATTGGATGTAGGAGGGAGGGGAGGGTGGAGATTGGATGTAGGAGGGAGGGGAGGGTGGGGATTGGACGTAGGAGGGAGGGGGAGGGTGGGGATTGGACGTAGGAGGGAGGGGAGGGTGGGAATTGGATGTAGGAGGGAGGGGAGGGTGGGGATTGGACGTAGGAGGGAGGGGAGGGTGGCGATTAGATGTAGGAGGGAGGGGAGGGTGGGGATTGAACGTAGGAGGGAGGGAAGGGTGGGGATTGGATATAGGAGGGAGGGGAGGGTGGGGATTGGACGTAGGAGGGAGGGGAGGGTGGGGATTGGACATAGGGGGTGGGGGTTCGGTGGAGCGAAACACCTAGGAGAGGGGAAGGTCCGAAGGTGTGAAGAATTTTTTTATGTAGGAGCTATTTATAGTTATGTGAGGAATATGCGTGAATGTTTTACCTTTTTGAACCATGTCATGCACCACATCTCTGGCATGAACATCAATCACCACCAGTGCTCCAAGAGTGGTTCTGTTCTGCTTTGACAGCTTGCCACGAACAAGAACTACAATGTCTGAAAGCTGAACAATTTCTGTAGTGTCAGTATTATATAGCAGTTGTTATTATAGTAAATGAAGGCAAGATGACACACAGACACAGACACTTTGGCAAATTGGCTGTAAGCAGGACCAACCTGTTGGGTGAGTTTTTCATGATATTCTTTGAGTCCATGGGGTCCAGAGCGAATAGCCTCATGTACTTCTTGAGTCCAGTATATTTGGCTCACACAGATAACAATCTGCAACAATAATTTTTACACACTAAAATTACCATTCCATGCATATCTATTAGATTTCACTCGCACTTCCGTGTATAAGTTTGGGACAATAGAGGTTTTGAAAATTTCCCAAAATTTTGTTTCTCCAAAAAATTCGTGAACAACGACAAAATATTTCGAAATTTGATGATTTTTTTCTCATTTGTTTTGTACAGTAGTGAATACTGTAGTGTATAATTATGCTGTGTATCTCTACATGCAGAAACAATGGACCAAAATTAATTTAAAGCAGCTCATCCTTTCGTACTTCAAACGTTGTAAAATTAAGGAGGTGCCGGCCTTCTCCTGCTGACGATCTTTCAAAGTTTGAGATTTTTTGAAATGCTTCCAAGGATAAATTTTGTAAAGAACTTTACTTTCCGAAACGTCTGCCCAAAACGTTTATTTATAGAGGAAGTTATTGCATACAAAATACTTTTCACAGGCGAGTTTCCATTTTTTAAGGAATAAATATTACCATAGTCATCTCTGGAACAATTTCACTTTCATAAAAATGTAAGGTTTAAAACTTCTATTTCTGTCTACACATTTACATTGTCTCTGAACTGACAATACAAGGTAAAAGTTGTAATTGCAAACCTGTCCAGGCCAAGATATCACCCAAACTTTCCTTTCATCGGTAGCATATGCCTGTTGAAATAAAAAGAAAAGCAAGAGCATCAGCATTTGTATAATAAATCAGAATGAAATTTTTTACAATTGTTAAAGAGGCAATGTCACCTATTTTTTAGTATCACTCTGAGAAGCCCAAAAACTTATTTGCATCAATGAAAACCCAGTGCACAGAAACCAGCAGAAATTGTCTTTGGTTGAGGATGCCCAGGATGGAAATGGATTGCAACTTGAAGAAATTGGCCAATTGTTTCAAGTTCTTTGCGTTTGTCTTGGAAAAAATCGCTGTAAAACTAATTGTAGTTTGTTCTTCCTTGGAGGATCACTTGATATTTTCATCTCGGTGTTAAGCAATTTCGCTTAAATGAGCAAAGGGAGTTAGAGGGGTTGCTGTAAAGGAAGATAGATAGATAGTTAATATTTAGTGCAGTTTTGACCAAAACACAGCAACATCTGGGTGACATATTGCCTCTTTAACCTTTTTAACACTGAGTACAATTAGCTGTATTAAGCTGTGTGCAATGAAAAGACACACGTCACCTGTATAGCATGTTCAATGATATCCCTTATGCTGACCAGCATCACATCCTGCACCTGAAGAAGCCATTTCTCCACTGCACCCCGTGCTTCAGACGTAGATATTGTGTCACTCAGTGGAACCTGCAAACAATGAATTGAAATAAAATTTAACTGTACACAAGACATGGAAACTAATAGACTTAAATGAGAGCAGGGGATGACAAACTTTTCTAAATCACATTGTATATATTAAAGGAGCTATGTCACAACATTTAGTGTTAAGTTAAAAAGCCATAAGTCACAATCATTTATCTCAGTGGAAGCCCAAAAATAATGGTCCAATTTTGTTAAAAATGATTCTCCTAATGCTCTAAGAGTAAAACAAAGTGTCTTGGGCTGAAGACGATGCCCAGGTTCAAAATGGATTTTGACTTTTTATCGGCTTGTGTCGGTCTTGAAAGGCTTGCTAAAACTTTGATTTTACAGTTTATTCTCTCTTCGAAATTCCCTTGACACCTTCCTCTTCAGGATTGCAATTATAAGCCGGCAGCCAGCCATTACTGGCCGACAACTGCATTGAAGACGACCACCAACTTAAAGTTTGAGAATAACTTCAGGACAACAATGATGGGAGACTGTATTGGGTTTATGACCACCTATTGTACCTGTGCAGTCGGCTTCCTCAAAGCTTAATGCCAACCCTGCCTCTTGGTGTTCTACATAGCATTTCGTATATACCAAACTTAGGTACTTACAGTTGTAGTTTAAATTTTATTATATACTCGACTGTGACAACATTTTACCTTATAGCGAAAAGAGAACTTGCAAAATATTTGCCAAAAAATTTTGTCGAATAATAAATCCCTTATTCAGTGGTTGAACAGATACTACGTGCAAACATTTTACTCATTCTACGCAACTCGTAAAATATCCGTGTGTATTATCTGTTAAACCATCGAATATGGCGTATTTATTGGGGCAGTTTGACCTAAATAAATCCTCGTGACATTAAGTTCCTTTGAACAGCGCTATTGCAATCAATGACAACTAATGCATACCTTCTCCCCTTCACTGCTGTACATATGAGTGATATCCAAAGCAGATGTGAACTCTAACTTGGCAATTCCCTCAAAACACTTCTTAAGATGTGGCTGAACACGGAAAGGATCCTTTGTTTCTGACAGAATCTCCAACATCTCATCATTAGACAAGAAGAAAAACCTGCATAAAAATGATAACAAATTAATAATAATGGCCAGGAAGCTACCCTAACATTCCAATGATTTTCCACTGGTACATGACATAACTATGAAACTACAAAAGAAGAAAAACAACAACAACAACATTGCCAAGGCTGACTAACCGTGAGAAGAAGAGTCTCTTCTTTTCCAAGTAAGCATTTAATCCCTTGTTGATCTGATCAAGTAAGTCATTACTGTCCTTCAGTCTTTCAAACATACTGGGCATTGAAGTGGCTGACAAAACCTAAAATGAAAGCAAACAGTCAGTCTGTCATCAATCTGGGAAATCCAGTACTATTACGAATCTAGTTAAATCTCAGCACTGACTAACAAGGTCCTGATAGAACAGACTGAAATGTTCAAATATACCACCAATGGGCTTCAGAGTGACAGCAATATTAACTTTGATAATAGGCTTAAAAATACCCAAACTTAAGTTGTTGTCAGTGTAATTTACCGAAAACATTAAAGTGATTTTTGTGGGAATGATTACCTTGGCATCTTTGCTGACAAAGTTCATAATGTCTCTCCAGTTTCTGTCCACAGTTTTGAATTTACGTCCTTCCTCAGGCATCTGTTGCATGATGTCCTCAGAACTGAAGATTGGTTCCAAGTACAGCCACTGAGCTTGAACCTTCAGCCACTCATCTATGATTTCCTGCATTTTTAACAACCGCTCCTCCCATGCCTACACATAATAAAGGAAGGGGTGATTAGGATTATGGAAATCTACCAATCCGTTACATTTTGATAGCCAAATCCGCTGATCTGCAAAAAGTTTTGCTCAAATCTGAATCTGAAAATTGTTAAATACTAAAAATAATCTCATGACTAGAAAATGCTATGTCTAGGATTATTTTTTTTTTAGAAAAAAGGTCTTGTTGAGTTTTCTTTCACATAGCAAGTGAATGTGAACAAAATATTTAAGCAACAACACAATTTGACAGCACGTGATCTTGGCTGTGACGAAAACCAAAGAACAACTTACAGTAAAGGGTTAAGATCCTAGATCCAAACTATATAAAGAGAAAATAAGCCAAAATCAGGGTCCAAAAATGGGATAAATCCATAACCTGCTGCACTGGTAGGATCCACAAATCCAGTACAACTTTTCTCTGAATCCAGAATCCCTCAAAATTATTTACAAAATCTGCCAATCCATAGACCTATTCACTGCCGCCCCCCCCCCTCAATAAACATCAAATCATATCCATCAATGCAAACAACATCACCTAAGTGTCAAATTAGAAAAGTCATAGTTTAATTGTCCTGGTAATAATTATACAATTTTTACATGTATTATTTTTGTAAAACGTTTTGACAACTGTAATATCTTTATTACTGTAATCATTGAAATTACCTTTATTTCTGCTTCAAATGGTTTTATAAAAGGAGATCCTCTCATAGTCTGGGTCTTGACAATTTGATCATCAAGTGTGGTTTGAATTTCATCCACAGCAGCTAAGATGGACACTCCAGTGTCACGGTACTCAGTTGTGTTAAACATAATACTGTCCCATTCTTCCACCATTTTCAACATGGCTTTCTCCAGAGAGAATTCCTAAAAATAGTTGGAAATGTGTAATTTTTATGTATGTATTATTATATAAATTCTTAAATAATGTGTAAATTATGATAATAAGTTGTAAGTTTATTATGTGTAAATTATGATATGTAAATCATTTATTAATAGTCAGTTTGAGCACTGCTGAGTACCCCAGTTTTGGGATTAGTAACAGAGATGCCAACCTCTAGAGATGAAAAAAAAAAGGATTTTATTTGTGAGCACTTTAGGTGTGAGCATCTAAAGTAGGGAAATTTATTATCCTCTGAAAATGCCTTTCCTGTATCCCTGAGACAAATTTGTTTTGATTTAGGGAAAATTCGGGTTAAATGTTGGCCTACTCTAGAGAAAAAGATCCAATTTGTTGCTTTTTTCCGGGAGATTTGGTGACCCATACAGGAGACCAGGAGATTCATTCTGAATCCAGGAGACTGCTGGATAATCCGGCAGAGTTCGTATACAAGTTAGTTATACTAGCAATACTTAGAAATAAACTAAAACTGAAAAAAAAAATGAACTAGAATCAGCATTATACTCTGGTAATTTTACAACAGAAGCTGACTGACACTTGCTTCTCACAGTGTAACTGTGTAGATAGTTAAGGAGCACTGCCAGGCATTTCCCCAGCTATTAAAACAGCAATCATTATCCTGAGTCCATGCATTACTTTAGGTACACAAAAATGTTGATGCTGTTTTTACGTTTTTTTGAAGACATAAGACAATATATTCCAACTTATAATACATATTTCATCTTCAGTTACAAAACTTATAGTTTGAATTTCTTACTACTGCTACTACCACTGCCGCTGCCTCCGCCACTGCCACCGCCACCACCACCACCACAACCACCTACTACTACTAACTACTAACTACTAACTTTTGTCACTGAAGATGACATAAGTATATGTCGAAAATAATATGTATTATAGGTTGAAATGTATTGTCTTATGCCTTCACATTTTCCTAAATCTGCTATTACACCGTCATTTTACGTTTTTAAGTAGAATTTAAATAGATTTTAAATAGAAAATAAATAGATTTTAAGTAGAATATAAATAGATTTTAACTAGAAAATGAATAAATCTTAAACAGCTTTTAAATAGCATATTAATTATAATTTACATAGTGTTTAAATAGAGTTCAAGTAGAGTTTAAATAGAGTTTAAAAAGCGATTAAATAGAGTTTAGAAAGGGATTAAATAGACTTTAAATACAATTTAAGTAGAAATTAAATAGATTTCCCATAGAAATTAAATATATTATGTGCTACTCCATTAAATAGAATTAAAATAAAAAATTGCAAATAGAATTTAAATAGATCATAAATGTCGAGGTTGGGATTAGCTGAAATTTTAAGATTGTGCTGAGAACGTGCCCAGGTTAAGATTTTGTTAAGAATGTCTGCAATTTTTTCCTCTTTTTTTACAGTTATATCTAGCTAACAATAAAATAAAGTGCAATAATTTGGACGAAGAAAATTTCCAGTCCAACTGAGTCCAAAAGTCTTGTCAATGAATAGTTTGCAATGTTGTAGATCATATTCTAGTTTAAAATAGCAAATTTGTAAAATAATTAAGAAATTGGTAGAACTTGGTCAATTTTTTTTTCTTTTCATTCAGAACTATGACTTACAATTTATGTAAAGAAAATCATAAGAACGTTTTCAGGCTCAAATTGTCAAAAAAAAAAAAAAATAGGAAAAATAGGAATGCTCAGTCCCAGCTTGGCCTTAAGTAAAAAATTAGACCTTCTGATAAAAAGAGTGTTCAGTACAATTTTGGTGCTTATGACCTGCAAGCAATGTGAATGACTGTTACTGTTTACCTTGCTGGCCCCAGCACTGATGCCTTCAAACTCATCCATACAGGGCTTCAGGTTGAATTTAAGAACCTTACGTAAAGTACTTCCAGAGTCTGGAGTGATATCAAAACCTATGATGTCAGACATGGCTTTCCAGTGCCGAGCACGAATGCCTGGGTTGCACATAACACTGATGACAGGAATGTGTTCCTAGTGAAAACAAAACAAATGGAAAACAAAATCAAACAAACTTTCTCAATGTATAAGAAACATGTAGAATAGGTCTATACCAAAAAATGATTGCCATTGGTACCCCCAAAGAAAAAAACTAAATTTCAATAAAAAAATTAATGAAATAAAATACAATTAACAAATAATTATTAAGCCACTCTTTAAAAAAGAAAATAATTTAGAAAAAACCTATTGAATGTCCAAGAATATAAGCCTAAAAGCTTAATTTTTGGAATTTTATGGTGCAGTATGTGAAACAGCAATTCTGAATAGTTTGGTTTCATTTTATTGTTAGAGAATCTTTAACAATAAAATTAAGCAAAAATCTTTATTAAGTATTAGTGAATCATTTTTTAACAGGCCAGTTTTTGCAAATTGCCTTGTTTGAGTCACCACTTTCTAGATTATTTCCTGTTCATGGCTTTTACCTTAAAATCTCTGATTTGATGTTGTACTGTTTGTGCAACTACTACTGCAGCAAGTTCAACCTCTGGCTCTTCCTTGGCCTTAGAATCCTTAACCCTCCGGTGACCTTTCTTCTCTTTATCAGCGTCCTTTTGCATCGACTGAAAAAGTTTTGCAATTTTGTACATCTCACGGCCATACTCCTCAACCTAAACATTAAAGTTAAAAACACACAGGTGAGACTTCTTGAAGGAAAACAAAACCAGATTAATATAAAAAATGGTCCAAATTAACTTTGTTGGTATGATTTATATATCCCATTTGGTTATTAATAATTATTTGCCTCTTACATGTAGCTAAAGTAATAGTAACAGACTGATTGGAGTGCAATTCGGGGAGAAAACAGGCATGCGCAAGGAAGATTTTAAATAATGGGCAGGATTACTCCCTAAATTGTATAACACAAAGTTCAATTACTACTACTACTTAACAAAGTTCGGGATTAAAAAATGTATGTAAACTTTATTCTACTAAAATGTTAGGGATGTTTTCGATCAGTTTAAAACCAGTAGAGAAACAGCAAAAAAGAACTGTGATCATTGCATCTTATCAACGCACTTGCAATATTACATTGTGTTGCTAAAACAATGATTAAGAAAAAAGAGATTAGACCAAAACATCCCGCATCTTTGGAAAAATATGTTTTGACCTGATTAAGAGTCATTTACCCTGCTCCAAAAATAATGTATTTTGTCTTTTTTTTGTGAAAGTACAGGATCTTTTGGCTTTCTTTCACCTTAACTGACATGAACCTGTCATTACTTTAGTAAAAGAGTGCTTTCTCAGCTCCAAAAACAAAATTTGTGAGTGAAAAATGTCAAATTCAAAAGGGGCCTTTATGCACCCAGCCCTTTAATTAACTGCTTATACCTACCTCTGCCTCTGTGGCTTCTGCATTTAGTTCAAGGAATGCCCCATCCATCCATTTTTTCTCAGCTCTTTGCCATTTGACAATTGTAGTGAAGAGTCTTTGGTATGGCTCAATAGCTTTAGTGATGGCCTCCACTTCTGGATATGTTGTTTGCTCCCATTTAAACAATTCTTCTTCCTAACGATGAAACAAAATATACAGCGGTCTACGGGTCAACATTCCTCTCTGTGGCATTATATTGGCAAATTCCTTTAATTTAGAACATCAATATTATGACAGAAACAAAGGACCAGACAACAAACAAAGGACCAGAGACAACAAACATACACTGTACAAAAGTAAATATAAATAAATCCATAAATGTAATTATTTTAATTATGCAAAGCAGAACATTAAGATTAGTACAGCAAGTTAATTGGCACCAAAGAAACCTGAGAATTAATGTTTGTGTCCAATAGAGTTGAAAAAAATATTATGGTAACCCATACAGTACTAATGAACTGAAATCATGCACTGTATAATAAAGCCAAGTACAACCTAACTATACCAAAGGTGCCTTCACATTACAAACTAATGTGTTGGAAAACTCCAAAAAGTTGGCAGTCTCATGCTTTTCACATAACACACTTCCACACACTTAACCTTGTTCTTGTTTTTGTTTTTTCAAGAGAAAATGAGAGAGGACCCTGTGAAATGAGGTAAAATAATTAAACATACTGAAGTTGCAACAAACGTTTGTGTCAAATGCGAGGTTTCCAACTCAAAAAAGTTGGCGAAAAAGTTGGCAAGAATGGAAACAAGTTGTAGTTGTCACCAACAGTTTGCCAACATGTTTGCCTTCATTCTGTTAATGTCATTTTCACACACGCCAACATGTCAACACAAGTTTGCCAACATTGTCAACATTAGCTTGTTGTATGAAGGTGCCTTAACATCTTTGCTATAAATTTTAAGACAATGTTCAAAAATGATATGTTGTATAAAAGAGGCAAGAGAAGTATGATGAACGACAGACCTCGTTGATGAAGCCAATTGACTCAACACTGTCACTGAGTTTTTTCTGAACTGTCTGGACTTCCTTCACATACTGCATCATCATATCCATATCACCATACTCCTTGAACTCTTCAACACGTCTGAACAAAACAATACCATTCATACATTAACCACTGGCTTAGCTTAAGGGCTTGACTGGTATCTCAAAGGTAATTGAAAACACTTGCACTGATATCACAAAGGTCAAAGATTTCATTCCTATTCAAACCAGAATTTGTTTTTTGTGCTTTACTTACTACTGCTTTAAGCCTGTAGCACCTGTTATATGATCAAAGCTTTATATTAACATTGTGTATAAATTATTTTTATTAATTATTGGTGGTCACCTCACATGGGACTCAGTCTTGTTTAATTATGTCCTTCCAGTTTTGGCAATATTAAATATCTTTTCTTAACTGTATTTTATTGTATTCTCCAATTTATTTGCCAAAAACAATTTGCATAACATTACATTATGCATTCTTTATGTGCATAATTATTCAAGCCATGGGGCATTGGAATAGTGATGCATACAAGCTTTACATCAGGACTCCCGCTGAGGCACTTGCGCAAGCAACTTCTCTTCTGTCACATTGATCACGGCAGTCGATTGGGTAAGTTTGCCTTTCATTGTTTGCCTGCTGCTCAACCCCCCCTTGTGACTGCTGGGGGTGCTGGTTCCTGGTGCTTGGGGTATTTTGGGACAAGGTAGGTCCCACGGCCTCCGGGCCACAGGCCCTCCTCTCTCCAAGCACCTGCTTGCTTGGAGGATATCCTTTGGAGGTGGGCTGTGGCTCGGTTGCCATGGTGACCTCCTTGCTACTGAGGAGATTGCTGCCCTCCTCTGCTGCTACCTTTACGACAACTACCCTCCAATACTTCAATTGGCTTAGAATTTAAATATGCATAATGTCAACATATAACCCTTACTACAATGTCTGTAAGTATATAGTTTGTAAATATACACAAGGAACACGAGAATTTGGTTTTATCGACTGAGTCAATAAGGTAAATTAGCCACTGTATAAAGATTCGAGAAAGCTGATGTTTCGAGTGCTAGCCCTTCATCGGAGCTAGGAACAGAATATTCCATAAACGTTTTTCTGGAAAAAGAATAAAGGGAATTGTCTCTTAAATCAACTTGTTTAAGGCAGATTTATTGCATTGAAATATCTGGCAAATTGCATGCTTTTAATAAGATATAAATAAGATATCATTGGTAGTTTTTTTGCTCAAAAATGCCAATGCAAGCACTTTTACCATTCTGTGTATTTATATTGCAGAATTCAGTCAATCAAAATGCACCATGACATCATTCAGTCATATTAAATGTACTTAAGGTATAGTGTACATACACTGTAGGTGTGTACTTTGCACCATATTATTATTTAGACATGTATCTAATAGTGTAAGTGTGTTTTACCTCTTCAGTTTGTCCAGTTCTAACATAACCTTCTCTCTTTTCTCCAGCAAGACACTTTCATTGCTCTTCTGTGCAGCAACCACAATCTACAAAAAAACATGTTCACCTTGCAACATGAATAAGTGCTTGGTGTTTTCCCATTTCAAACTAAATGCAAATAAATTATCATTACTAACTAAATATGAAAGTACTTGAACCAATTATTGTTGAGATCAGTATATGAGTTGCATCAAATGTAGAGTAGTTATTATCACTACATTTTGTATGTCCACTGTCTACCTTCATCACAGTGGTTAACATTGAAAGTAACATATCTACTACATGTAGCACTAAACCTGGGTTCAGGACACTACATTGTAACACTCACCCACTTTCCACTGGAGAGAAAATTTTCCCATTTGAAAGTAAATAAGCAAACAAAAATGAACCAAATACCAGATCAGGAAAGTAAATATTAGGCAATTCTGGAAAGCTAGTTTTATTTTAAAAGGCCTTAGCGAAAAATGTGCAAATAAAATGAGAAAAAGAAAACCCTCTGTGATCTTGTCTTGCTGAGTTTGACCCTCAACCTGGACTGCATAATAGTGCAACTACTTTTAGGTCGGCTAAAGTGTTAGGGATATATATATAAAAAATTGTACTTTACCAACTAAAGGAAGTTAATTACAGTCTGTAAGCAAATAAAATAGATGGGTTTAGATAAGTACAGCTAGTGATATGTTAAGTCTGCACATACAGCTACAGCAACAAAAAAAAAATGAATTAAATACCTCATCATTTTGATCAAAGATGGGAGCAATATTGTTTGGCCAGTTTAGAACTGTAGAGTTAAGGCTCATGTCATCTTGTGTGAATGTGTAAACATCCAATAAATAAGACAGCCGGTTGAATGACTCCTGCAACAATTAAATCAAAAGGCAAGTTAATAGTAACTTACACTTGTTATTATGCAGCTTCTGTTTACAACAGAATACTTAATAAATACAGTATCAAGAGTAACCTAAAACAAACATGGATCCATGAAGGAATATAATGTACTTATTAGTATTCATGTTATTTATTAACCTTAATGTCACTGTCAAGCTTCACCAGCGTCTTTGTCTTTGCTTCTTCAACAAATTTAAGCATGTCAATCATTTCACGTGTGTCCTCAGGCTTGGTAAGAGCATGCTCCCTGATAGCTTCAAATTCAGATATGATTCTGCAAATAACATAAAAAATAATCACTAGCTTAAGTAAAACAACTCTTCTACAAATTTATGCAAATTATTTTTTCCGTTTTTATATAATGTATTTACATATCAACTGCCATTAGTAAATTACACTTATTATGTATATAGATCTCTATACTTTCACATTGACTGTGACTTAAAAATACAGTCAAGTATCAGCAGAGTTCTCAACAACTTTTTCATCAACTGTTCCATTATTTTCCATAAAAAGGTGCAACCAGATGGCACATGGACAACAGGCCTTTCTAAACTCTGTATTGAAACACTTATTGCACAGCCATATTTAACACTAGTGACACCCTTCACGGATGTCATGGGTTACAGGTTGAACTGAGAACACTGCTGTATGTACAGTGGTACGGGTAATAATTGGTAAAATTCAGACTTTGTGTGACTGCAAGGTTTCTTAAAGTGCACAAGAAGTGAAATTTTACTGCCATTTTATTTTAGAGTTTTATGTTGTTTATATCACCTTCATTTTATTTTCAGTCGTTTTCTTCTTTTGCACAGAGGGCCTACTATTTTTAGCCGTTGAAAACTCCCACCAGCGCCTGAAATTTGTGACATTTTGAGCGTGGCCAAAAAGGTATTTGTGACATCATTTGTGTGTTCGATCACAACAAAACCTGGCGGAGAAGGGGATGAACCTGGGGGTAAAATATGCGTTGCTTTCAAACATATTTTAATGAAAGAATCCTTCCACAAGTTGCCAAAACTCCACTGTAAAACAAGTGACATGCTCATTTGTAAACACACTAATGACGTCACTAGAACCCAGGTTCTTGTCTAATATGCCCAACTTGTGTTGCTTGTTAAAATATGTTCCCGCCACTTCAAGTGACTTATTTACTCATCAAAATAATTCTTAAAACACCTATTTTCAGATTATCAAAAATAAAATAGTAGTGAAATTTCACTTCATGTGCACCTTAAATTTTTTAACGCGAGACATGGCCCAAGACTCCAAAACGACATCATAAAAAATATTGAGACTCTTGAGATGTAGAAAACTGCTCAGAAAAAAAAAAGACTGCAAGACCTTAGAAATTTCACTAAAATTTTTCAATACCCATATTATTTTTTTAAAGACCATTTTTGCCACCCCTCGAATGGTGTACACAATATTCCTGACAGTGCAATTTTGATACCTAGCAAGTTACTCTTGCTAGGAAGTGCAGAAGTCAAGGGCAGTCTTGGATGTTTGATGATAACTGAGTCATTGTGGCAATAGATTTGTGTCATCAGTACCTTTTGTTTTCCTCCCTGTGTTCTTCCGCTAATCTCTGAAGCAACTGATCAGCAAAGCGATTGGCTTTAGTGGCCAGGCCTCTCTTCAGATCATCACAGTCCAACTGAACCATATCAAAGTGAGCTACAGTTGGCAATGAATTGATTTCGCGAGCAAGTGAACGGAACTTTTGGATCTCCTGCAATAAGAATGGCAAGGAACTATTTTATTAACTAATTAAATACAAGTTTACTACATATGTAAGTATCATATTAAATAACTTGACATTTAACAATAACAAACATAAAGTGAAATAGAACTGACAATAAAATTATATATATAATTAATAACACTGGAGATTCCACTAGTACACATGAGTAAACATTTTACAAGAAAATTTGATTTAGCTTTTTATGGAAAGTAATGTTATATAAAAATGAATTGACTAATGCAGATCATACAGAAGGCACAGAACACTTTTGGGGTTGCAGTACTTTTAACTTAAAATTTGAAGTAAAAAAAATATTTTGAAATTTCTAGCAAAAGCATTTTATTTATCAATTTATCCTAAGGGGGAACATATTACTATATTTACCTGTGTATACTCATCAAAAGATCTCTCCTGTGAAATGAACTGTTTAACAAGTTCCGATGCCTCCCCAGAAACAAGAGCACTGTATTTGTCTGCAAAATTAACAATACATGGTTTAAAAATCACAAGAAAAAATAAAACAAACAATAAAAGACAGCTTTTACAGTTAGCCAAATGTAGTACTTAAAATTAACTGTCTTGCAACTTAAATATCACTTCGTGATCTACACAGTGTTGTGGTACCCCTTTTACTCCACCAGAGTCATTTGCTAAAGATGTTTAAACCCTCTGTGTGAGTTAAAAAACCATGAACAGAAGATTATCCTGCTGAGTGCTCTGATGGATTAAAGACCTGTTAAGGCTGATTTAGAAGGCAGAACTTTGTCGCATGCGAATGTTTGCAGTCCACTGATTGCGTCAGGCGAAAATTGTATACAACCTGCATCATATAACATTGTATGTGACATTGTCGATTCAAAATCATACAACTTTTTTCGTGTTACATGCAACAAGATGTAGGCTGATTTAGATGATGCGGTTCGTGTTGTATGTATGGCATGAGCAGGCTGCATGCAATAGTTGTAGGCAAAAGTTGTACTGTGTAAATTGGCCTTTACCATGTCTCTAGCAAAATGATTATTTTGAGGGTTCATTTTAGAAAAGAACACTTCCTTTTTCCTTGTTTCCATAAGTTATGGTAAAAGTTCTGGAAGGACCCTTAACTGTGGAAACACCACTGGGCTGGGTTTTTCCTCTTCATGCAATAGATCATTCACAGTAATTGCAGTTTCGTTGATTTATCATTACCATTATAGTTGCTAGTGGATGACCTCATAAACAACACATTTCCAAGCTTTTAGTCAGCAGGGTGTGCAGGCATTCTGTAGAAGCCCACTTTTTAATTTCTAGCTAAAAGCCTGGACCTTTGTGATTTGAAAAACATGGCCATAACTATAGAGCTGGTTGCTTACAAGAGCTTTCAATAACAGAGTTTTATTGAGAATTTCAGTAAACAGGATTTGTGATGGTGGTTGCTGAGCATAGCTGGTCACTTATGAGAGTGCTCAATGGTAATATTATGGAAACAGAAAATTATTATTTCTATTTCTAAATAAGATAAATAGTTATTACACTGTATGCTCTACTCACCAAAGGAGTGCATGTACTCAATAGGCTGTTCTAAGTTGGTTTTGACAGCATCTTTGAGGAATTTAATGCATTTTGCCAAAACATCCTTATCCACACCAGCATCCACATGTGTTACTGTGTTACCTCCACCCAACCATGACTAAGGAAACACAAATTACTTATTTTATTTAACACATTAGTACAGTAAGGTAAAAGAAGACTAATGAAAGGTCTATTTTTTTTAAAAGAAAGTTAAACATAATTTCTTACATTGTAAATTTGTCTGCAGTTGACTGGCTAACATTAATCAATATGGGGTATTTTGTAATGTTTAAGACCTGAGCTTGTTTCCACAATTTTACTTCAAGAAATTCCATATTATTCTCAGCCATTCCAAAAAATTTCCCAGTTATTCCCAGATATTCCAAGAAATTACCAGTTATATCCCAGATATTCCAAGAAATTCCTTGTTAAACTGTATTCCCAAATATTCAAAGAAATTCCCAGTTATAACCAGATATTCCAAGAAATTCTGTTACTCCCAGATATGCAAAGAAATTCCCAGTTATTCCCAGATGTTCCAAGAAATTCCCAGTTATTCTTAGATATTCCAAAAAAATTCCCAGTTATATCCCAGACATTCCAAGAAATTCCCAGTTACACTGTCTTCTCTTTTTTTTTAATTGCCCATAATACACTTTGTTTGCCCCCCCCCCCCCCCCCCCCCTCCCCAAATTTTACACAAACTATTGTTTTGAAATGCTCTTGGGAATATGCATTCCTCCCAAGAGCATTTACAAACAATAGTTTATGCAAAATTTGGGGGGTAAACAAAGTGTGTTATGGGCAATTCCAAAATAGTGATTTCCCAGATATTCCAAGCAATTTCCATTTATTCTCAGATATTCCAAGAAATTCCCATGTATATACCATATATTCCAAGAAGTTCCCAGTTACACTGTATTCCCAGATATTGCAATAAATTTCCAGTTATATCCCAGATATTGCAATAAATTCCCAGTTATTCCAAGAAATTCCCAGTTATATTCCATTTATTCCAAGAAATTCCCAGTTACTCTGTATTCCAAGATATTGCAAGAAATTCCCAGTTATTCCCAGACATTCCAAGAAATTCCCAGTTATATCCCAGATATTCCAAGAAATTCCCAGATACACTGTATTTCCAGATATTCTAAGAAATTCCCAGATATTCCAAGAAATTCCCAGTTATTCTCAGATATTCCAAGAAATTTCCAGTTGTATCCCAGATATTCCAAGAACTACCTAGTTATTCCAAGAAATTCCCAGTTATATATCAGATATTCCAAGAAATTCCCAGTTATTCCCAGATATTGCAAGAAATTCCCAGTTATCCCAGTTATGTACCAGACATTCCAAGAAATTCCCAGTTACACTGTATTCCCAGATATTCCAAGAAATACCCAGTTATATATCAGATATTCCAAGAAATTCCCAGTTACACTGTATTCCCAGTTATTCCAAGAAATTCCCAGTTATTTCCAGATATTCCAAGAAATTCCCAGTTATATCCCAGATATTCAAAGAAATATATATTATATCAGATATTGCAAGAAATTCCCAGTTATATCCCAGATATTCCAAGAAATTCCCAGTTATATCCCAGATATTCCAAGAAATTCCCAGTTATATCCCAGATATTCCAAGAAATTCCCACTAATTCCCAGATATTGCAAGAAATTCCCAGTTATATCCCAGATATTCCAAGAAATTCCCAGTCATTCCCGGATATTCCAAGAAATTCCCAGTTATTCCCAGATATTCCAAGAAATTCCCAGTTATTCCTAGACATTCCAAGAAATACCTATTTATTCCCAGACATTGTAAGAAATTCCCAGTTATATCCCATATATTCCAAGAAATTCCCAGTTACACTGTATTTCCAGATATTCTAAGAAATTCCCAGATATTCCAAGAAATTCACAGTTATTCCCAGATATTCCAAGAAATTTCCAGTTGTATCCCAGATATTCCAAGAAATACTCAGTTATTCCAAGAAATTCCCAGTTATGTATCAGATATTCCAAGAAATTCCCAGTTATTCCCAGATATTCCAAGAAATTCCCAGTTATTCCCAGATATTCCAAGAAATTCCCAGTTATTCCCAGATATGCAAAGAAATTCCCAGTTATTCCCAGACATTCCAAGAAATTCCCAGTTATTGTTAGATATTCCAGGAAATTCCCGGTTATATCCCAGATAGTCCAAGAAATTCCGAGTAGGAGCCTATTAATAGGCTCCATTAGAGTGCAAGACAACAAAGAAAGAAAACAAAGAAAAAAAGCCACAGGTTTTTACACTGAGGTAAAAAAATTCCAATCATGGTGCTTTAAATGGCAATGAAAAAAATAAACATAATAAAAAATTGTAATAAACATGTATAATTCAGTTTTTTTAACAATATTGAAGTCAACCACAATGCTAGTTATAAAAATAAACAGGTCTTAATAACACAAATTCCTTTATAATAATAAGCTTACTATTATGCCTGAAAAGGTGATTTTATTAATGTCAATGTTCCCAACTTTTTCCAACAAGACCTTCAATTTCAATAACAGTTTTGAAAACTATGTACCTGTACAGTAGGAACATTCTGCATGGTATCAGAGACTGCAGATACAACATGGAGTACAGCTGCCTCAACATCGCCAAGAGCTGGATAAAACTGCATGTGGTCCTCGTCATCTAGGATTAACTCCATCTTGAAGAGTGGAAGGCTATTTCTGTTCTCCTCATAAAACAGACTCTCCCATGCTGACAGTGTTCTGTTTATCAGGTCCTTTAACTAGAAATATTTAAAGAAATTGCACTACTATTTATCATTATACAATGAACTGAATACTACGCGCTCTGTGATTGGTCGTTGGCTATATGATCTATCAGAGTACAGACGCACGGCTGACGTCATAGAAAAATTGTTTGCTTTGTTTTGTCCAACATGGCACACAGTTTTGAAAATGTTTGCGAGATTATTCTGGATTGAGCAAGTGAAAGCCTCGAAAAATGTTTAGCAGGAGCTGTTTACGAGCAAGAAAAAGAAGAAACCAAGACGAAAAGTATTCTTGGCGACTTGAAAAATACCTAAACTGGAACAAATCTTCGAACAGTCGAGCGCTACAAGGCAAGTTCGTAATTTTACTTGTTTTACTTTTCTGTTCATTGTATAAAACAAATAGATTCCATTTGGCCGTGTGTCTGTTCAGTTACATGTATAGATCACAGAAGATGTCAAAATGTGGTAAGAACATCAGTGACACACTCGCCTGCGGCTCGTGTGCCACTTTTTTGTTCTTACCACATTTTGACGTCATCTGTGATCTATAACTGAACAGACACACAGCCAAATGGAACATATTTGTTAAATAGATCATAAACAAATTACAGTACCGAAATCAGATGTGTGTAGCTCACTGATTTAAAAATTTAATTCACTTCAAGAGTTGTTAAGTGACTTGAAATAAGTCGGAGATTGGAGATGAGGTTAAAAACAGCAACATAATTATAATTGAAAAACACAATCTATTATAACTTTTTAAAGCAGCACTGCTCCTAGGTCATACGCCATACTAAAACAAATTATTTGTTTTAGTATGACTTATGGCCTAGGAGTTGTGCTGCATTACTTTGTACATTATTACACTTAAATGTGTTACGATGGAGTCCAGCTCCTACAAAACTAAATTAACATATGTCCAGAAGGTGACTAATATTCATTCAAGCTAGTGTATTAATTATTGATTTAAGAAGGACTGTGTTACAATACCTGGTTTGAAACAAGAGTGGACACACTGTTATAAAATGAATCAACTTGTGCAGAACTTAAATGCTTTAACATGTTTTTGTCTATAAAAACATTCACCACCTCTGGAAACCAGCTACAATGGACAAGGTAAATAAACATATTAATTTTTTATTATTTTTCTTAATAAACTGACAACTTTATTAACTATAAAGGAAGAAATTATTAATGACAATAATTATTGTCTCTCTTCCAGCTAATTACCAACAAGGGCAGTCTTTCTGATGTGGACCATTAATCTTATATTATGGTCTCCATGAGTGACACATTACATGTACAAAGAGAATATCTCTGATATATTTAGTGTATTTGGAATATAATTCATGGCTATGAATTCTTACTTCCAAATGAAAAACTTGTGTCCTAAAATTTATTTTCTAACTTCACTACAATTTTCTGCCCTACCCCCTGCCTCCCCCCCCCACACCCCTCCCCCTTGGGCCCAATGATTATACATATACATATTATACATATACATGCATGTAATTACTTTTCATATATAGAGCAGTTTTCAACTGAGTGTCGAGAGTAAAGTTGCAATTGCTTTGGTTTTGCATTGCTTTGCTTTGGTATTGGCCAAAAAATCTTGTGCCACCGTAAATATCTTAACCAATCAGATGTAAAACCAAAACCAATTGGTTCATTGGATTGTCTGCACCTGTTGGGATTGGCCAGAGTAGTTACTTTGGTTTTGTTTTACAACAATCATTTCAAAACCACTCTATGGGAATTTATTACCAGAAATGTTTGAATGCAGAGGTCCCCACCGTACAACATGTCAATAAAGTGAGTCTTTTCTATTTAGAAGCAAATTAACCTACCTATGCATAAGCTTCTCTTCAGTCTTCTCACAGTCCAGCGTCACATTATTTTTTAGGTGCTCACACTCAATGAAACCCTGAGCCCTGCACAAAACAACAAACAAACAAGCATTCTCAAATAACAGGAAAAAATACCAGGTTCCCATTTTTGGATATTTTAGGGTATTTAAAAAATACCCATATAAATCCCAAATTTGGAAGAGTGAGACAAGTCCCAACCAGGGAACGTTGTTGGGAATTCCCAGGTTGGGACTTGTCTCACTTTGCCAAATTTGGGAATTTTGTTAGTGTTCTGTAAATACCCAAAAAAATCCCAAAATGGGAATCAGGTATTTTTTCCTGTGAATTAGGCTTAATATCATGCTTAACTGTACAATACGTATGTTTTAGATTATATCACTGATGACGCTTGCAAAGAACATTAATTAATAGAAACAAATAGTGTACCTCAGATTTGACTGATCTGTTATGAGCATCGTTGAATAATTTCTGCTTTGACAAATTCCCAAGATTGTCTGCATTGAAGGATGCAAGATGTGAAGATTTTGTCGAATGGACTCCCTTGCTGCATTGAAACTTTCTCTCCAAGGACTAGAATAATCAATGCCACTAAAGCAAAAAGAGACCAGGAATATTAACATAGTACATTATCATTATTCTCATCAAACCTACCTTTTAAGATTGGTGGCAGGGAAGTGTAACCCTCAGTTGCACTTTACCTCACAGCAAGGCTTAGCCCTTGGAGACAGGTCTGGAAAAATAATTTTATGCATTCCAGGGTGGGTCTAGTTTCCACCTTATCTGTTCCCTTAGTTCCCTGTGACTATGGGATATGGGCCACACCCACTGGGGACAGGTCTGGACTATTCAGTAACCTCAGTACACACCTAATCTATTCCCCCCCATTCCCCTGTATCCCTGGTTATAGCCGCACTTCGCTACCTCCCAAAGTTTGCCCATTATCTGTTGGTTGTGTTACGCTGTATTTTTGTCAATGTGTAGTTCCAGAAAAAATCCATACCCACCCCATGGAAGGTCATTGGAAATTCCTAGGGGGAGGGGGGTCTTAAAAGCCAACATTTTAGAAGCAAAGTATGAAGCTAAACTGGAATTTCCTGGATTAGTATGGATATTTTCTGGAACTGCACAATACAGGATGTTAAGTTACTATGTTGGAAAATGGCACTTAACCTGAATAAAATTTATTAACCTAATAATTATATAATTTCAGCCCTTTTCACCATATAATTATGTTAAAAAAACTTACGTTTTTCCAGCCCACTTTTCACTATGGCGATATAAGAAAATATGTCAAGTAAGTCATAGTTATGGTGCAAGTGCCATGTGGTATTAAAGAGTGGGATGAATACTTGAAAAATGAAAAGAAGTTCTTATTTCCTCTCCCATGTGAATACTGAATAATTTACAACATACACTATGTCATCTGGCAAATCCTCATCTCCTTCAACTCCTTTTACTTTGGGCTTCACAAGAATATGTTGCACTACAAGTAAGAAAGGAAAATGATAAATTTACATGCAAATTCAATAAAAAAAACAATAGGCATATACTTTTTTATTGATAAATTTACCATATATACAACAGCGCAAAAAACAATAAAATTAATACTAAATACAAAATGTACAGCAGTATAATAAATATTATAGAGTGATTTTACTTCATCTGTGAAATAGTTAGTAGAATAGTACGCACTATTAGACTATAATTCCACTGTTTCCTTTTGTTTAATTTGGACTATCACACACTAATTGTTAGATAGTGTTTCACAGATGAAGTAAAATCACTCTAACAAAAACAAAGTGATTGAAAATTACAGTACCATCAATACAATATACTACATCCAAATTAGTAAAAAACCTACAAAAGCCATGTAAAAAAATGCAGGTTTGCTAGATTAATTTAAGAGTCACAAAACGTATCAGAAATGCACAGGGAGGTTCACTTATGAGGGACTGGCAAAGGGGGGGTACCAATTAATCACACATCACGCTGAATTTTTAGATTAAATCACACATCACAGAGAACAATTTTAACTAACCATGCATCACATAAAAAGAAGTAGTTGTGCTAAACTAAGACAACTAAAAAGGTATTAAGATTTCAATCTATTGGATGCATTATATTGTAAACATTATGCTAGCGCTGCATCCAAACGTTTTTGAGAAAATTACTTCTTGTGGGTCCTTGTGCAGTGGCTCACTGCTAATGCTGCTATCACCTTGGGCCTGGTAAATTGATACCAGAACTCTAACGTCTCTTGACTCTCGGCTTATTGTTTGGTTTATATTCTTTTGACTGTTTCAAAGGGTTAGGGGTGAAAATGAATTTGAGCCATACCCACAAAACAAGATTTTTTTCAGAAATTTATCACCCCTGTCATTTTTAATTATACGGGAGTCGCCGCCCCCCCAGGGTCCACTCACCCATAGCCTTTCTGATGCTAGCCTCATACTGCACTTTAACTTCATCGTACAACTCCTTGATATGTGACTGTAACTGTGGAGATGATACCAGTCTTGATGGGATCATAGTCAAAATGGTGTCCCACCACTCATCAGCCATGGGTGTGACAGGGCCTTCTTGGACACACTTCTTCATAAACTGATAATTTAACTGTAAAAACAGAGATATTTTATAAGGGTCAAAGTTATTGACAAAGTTGTTGTACATTGTATAACAATTAAATACTCAAACATCTTCTCCTCTTCTTCTTCTTTTTCCACTTGTGCTGTTCTGGCAAATCCTGTCTTCTTTCCTTCACAACGTTTCGGCAATCCTGCCCTCTTCAGGTGTCTTGTTGCGCGTTAGTTTTTCCGTCTAATGTCTATACGTTTGGACATTAGACATATAGACATTAGACGGAAAAACTAACGTGCAACAAGACACCTGAAGAGGGCAGGATTGCCAAAACGTTGTGAAGGAAAGAAGACAGGATTTGCCAGAACAGCACAAGTGGAAAAAAAAGAAGAAGAGGTGAAGATGTTCATACAGACTTCCACGGTGGCCCACTTGAAGAACTTATCAAGATAATTAAATACTCCACTCACTGTTTAGGAAAAATGACAACACATAAACAGTTACAAAATTATGGCATACAATTATTGTATGTCATAATTTTGTAACCGTTTTTGTGTAACTGTTTATTAAATGTACATGTAACAAGTAAAATTGAATGACTTTTCTTAAGTCTAAGCTTATTCATGCAAAATAAAACACAAATCTGACTGGACAACTGATCTTTTCAAGGCACCAGATAGACTTCCTCAACTTTTCTAATAGGGTGATACAACTACAGTGTGCATGTACTGTCAAAATAGCAGGAAGGAAAAAATCTTGTTATTAACACAATGTATGTCATGAAATAGGGTGCCCTGTATGAAATTAACTAGAAATAGCTGCAAGCCAGTGAAGTGCTGCGATGTTACTCATCAAATAGTGTCAATACTTATAATGATTGTCAATAGGCTCTGTGATGATTACTGTTTTTTGTATATTTGTATATATATGTAACTGAATTGTTTGAATAATAAGCATGAATTTAACAATTTATTTATTGAGCAATTAGCGCGCTCTAAAATAGCGCATTTAATGTCGTCAAATTGAGTCAGCAATACTAATTAAAGGCCCAGCCAAACGAATGCAACATCTTGCAACATTATTGGATCGTCTTGTGAAGGAGCTGGCTGAACGCGCGCAACATGTTGCAACATGTTGGATGGTGTTGGATCAAGTTTGAAAATGGTCAAATTTGATCCAACACCATCCAACATGTTGCAACAGGGTGGCCAAATGCATGTTAACACGTTGGGCGCAACAATGTTGCAAGATGTTGCGTTGAAATGTTGCATTCGTTTGATGGGCCTTAAAGTTCAAAAATGAAAAAATTCAAATTTGACTACGTTTAGAAACTCATGCTATTCATCGTTTTCTCTCAAAATGACTATGATCGTGAGATTAATTCGCAATTTTAGCGAGCGGCAATACAGTTGTTTTTACAGTTGCTAATACAGTTGTTCAAAACCAATCATCATTTTCTTTCAAAATGACAATTTTACTCGCCATATGATCGTGAGATTAATTCCTTATTTTAGCGCGCACTATAATACAGTTCAGGCCTAGCTTGACCATGCACAATTCTACAACTACTGCCGCTGATAATACATACTGCATCCTCACTCAAAATCATCGTCTACAAAAAACTCAAAACGATCTGTTGCGCCATATATATATATATATAGCGCCCAGGTCTCACTCGGTCAAATGAAACACACGGAGCCTGTCACGATTAGTGTGCTGCTCGCCTAAGGGCTCGCAGCAATTATAAACAGAGATGAATCCAATTTCATGTATCAGGTGGAACATATATAAATATTTCTTAGTTTTTGTACGTACGTTGTACTTACTGTACTTGCTGATGTTTAGGAATTATTCAATACAAAAGTTTTATCACTGTACATGTATAGTGTACAGATTATGTATATTGTATATTTATTATTTTGTCAATAAAAATACCATCCAGCAGATACATGTAGCATATGAACTTACTCTTATTCTCCTCTCAGTACTCATCATCTGTAACAATTAAAATAACATTCATTTATTAGAACACCTAAAATACAATAGATAATGATGTTAATAATCATACATGATCTGTATCTCCTGCCCAAGAAGGCCGGCCACTCCCCTTAAGTATATAATTAATAAAGCTTTATAAAGTAGGTATATGCAGCCCCATCGTTTGGTCTGAAAGTGGGTATCGATTTTGACAATTTTGGTCAAAAATTGGGCATTAATTTTAAGGGAACCACAAGAGCATATAAACATATTTCTCTCTCTTATATTAAAACAGAAAAGAGAGAAAGAGAAGCAGCCATAAAATATCAGCATGATTTACCGCTTCAGATTTGCAAACGAGGTCTTTATATAACAACAGGTATGGAAAATAGCATACTTTGGTCTAAAAAGGGTCAGGATTTGGAGAACCAAGTGACACACCAACACCAAAAAATTCAGGGTATCTTCTGTTACATCCATGCATATGTTGTCAGTGGTGCAATTCTATCCTGGGTGCAATTTTTTTTCTCTTTGTTTTTGGTTATATGGTAAGGGATGGACCATTAGAAAAGTGATGGGGGGGGGGGGGGGGGGGGGGGGGGGGGGGTGGGAACTTTGGGAGAGGCAAGAAATTTTTTTTTGTCCACCTAAGGTGGAAATCTTTTTTTTTTTTTCACTCGATGGCTGGAATATTTTTTTTTTTAATAGTTTATTTTTTAATTGTCCTTGGGCAGATTTTTTTTTGTGTGTGTTTATGCATGGGAATTTTTTTTCCTTAATAATTTACTGGGAAAATTTTTTTTTTTGCTTTTGCCCCCCCCCCCCCCCCTCCCATCATAGAATTTCACCACAACATATATTGTACATGTTATCATAAATGTACGTTTAAAACCTTCACGTACAAAACAGACAGTACATAATTAAGACTCATAAATGACATGTCAACCACACATGTAATATGGTTAAAAAGTGATTCCTGAGTCTTAATTATCATTATTTGCTACAAAAAGATAACTACATGTACATGTATGGTATATCAATTTAAAGCTGCCATAAATGTGTCCCAGTATTCATGTACAGCTTCTAGGGAAATTTGTATTGGGAACCACAAGGGCATTGTCTCAAAACCATTAAAGGACAAAGAAAAAAATGTGCAACTTTCTGGAAAATGTGAACTCCTCCTCCACCCAAGAAAGGTCATTCCAAGGGGGATAGGGGCTAAGGTCTTAAAAGCCAAAGATTTAACAGGAAAAAGAGGGCAGAAGGATTTCATGTAAACCACTAAACCTTTTATTGGGGGGAGTATGGATATTTTCTGAAAAACTATTGCGATGAGCTGTGATGAGCAAGAGGGCATGTTATACCTGTGGTGGCACTTCTGGTTCACCAGCTGATATTGGTCTTCTCTTCAGGCTTTCCTCTGTATCTTCTTGAGCCTGGGCTGCCTTATCATACCTAATCATATCAATAACAAAATTATTATCAATTGTAATTGGTGCATGGTTACATGGCGGGTGTCCAATAACAGCTGTCCACTTTTTGGGGCAAGACATTTATTAAGCACCCCCCCCCCCCCCCCAAAAAAAAAAACAATAAATGACAGTGAGAATACATGTATATTACAGATAAATTTTTAACATACCAATCCAGGTACAAATTCACATACAATACTTGCAAGCTTTTAGGGAATTATGGTAATTGTGGTTTATAGATGTTTATCCACATGCAGGAAGTTTGGATGGGATTTCGTCTCGCTAAATTATAATAAGCTGCCATCTCTATTAAGCCCCCAATCTCTATATAGCCCCACCTTATATGCGCTTGAAATACAAGTGCCCCAGGGGACTTAATAGAGGATTTATGGTACTGTTTATAAGGAGTAGATATGCACCCCTCCAGTGTTCTCACCAGGATTTTGCCTTGGGGAGTCGCAGGGCCCCCTCTGCTGAAAAATAGGGGCCCTGTACGTAAGAATATTAGAGGGACAAAGTCACTCCAAAAGGTCTGTTACATGAAGTACCTACTTGATCCAACATGGCGGACAAGATGTTTACGATTACGCAACCCTTCACCACGTTAGTGTGACCAACGAGGGTAAAGGCAATAAAATTAAAGGCTTTAAATTTTTTGATAAAATGTTTTTTTCATTTGAACAAGCAAAATGCTGGAGTGTTCGATTGACCATTAAACTACTCATAAGCATTCAAAAGCCTGTTTGACTCAAAGCTTGCTCCTGCGCCCTAACAGGCATCTTCTTGGCTTTTGTGTGCCATCTCAATTTTTTTGCGGGAATCCCGCAAGGCCGCGGCCTGGTGAAAACACTGCCCCTCTCCATCAGTGCTCACAATATGTTTTCTTTGTGCCATCTCTCCTTTAAGTAATTGCTCCCTACTACATGTGCCTGAACATCTGGAACAGGCTACATGTAGGCCTATTAAAACTATTCTTGAGTCACCAGTTACTCACAGTTTGCTGGTCAAAAGCCCTTGCACGTGTTCACTTCTTCTGTGTGTTCTGAGATAACTTTTGTCAAACTTTGAGCTGGGTGATGTAGGAGATGCGATAGGTGGAAGGCGAGGCAGTTTGCCTGCTGAGTTTGTAAGGCGGGTCTGTTCATTTTTAATGGACATCTGAAATGGCAAACAAAAATGAGGTGATTAAAAGAAAAATCTTGTCTCTTCTCTCTCTCTCTTATAGCCAAGATAAATCAAGATTGATGTCCTTCTTTTCTCAGTGAGAAAAATAATGACAACACAGCACTAAACAATAGGCTCACTGGAACACAAATTTAAAATGGCAGACTAAAAAAACACTACTTTTCTGTAAGGTCAATATTTTTCCTTTGAGGAGCCCAACTTTATTTCATGTACATGCAGATGAAGGTATATCCAGGGTTGTCAAAAATATTTTCAGTGGACAGAGAATCTAAGAAAGTGGACGGCACCGGGGGGACACTTTTCCCTCTTTTTCCCTCAATTTTTTTGCTTTTGGCCGCAAATTGTAGCCGGTGAAACTGTGAAAGTAGCCGGCGATATCGCCTGTCGCCGGTGCTTTTTGACAACCCTGTATATCTGTTGCAGGTAAAATCCCTTTTCAGGTAGCATCAGTATTCAATAATTATTGGTTATTAGGTGGCTCCATAGTTTTTTGGTGCGTGAGGTATGGGCATGAAAATGGCACGAGTGTGCCTTTGTTTATTTTGATGACATCACAAAATAAAGAGGTTTTAATGGTAGCTAAAATGGTACATTTTTTAAATACTTTATTTTTATAAAAATAAAAAGAGAAATAACACCTTCCATCCCCCCCCCCCCCGATTCATAGATGGATTCACGCAAAAACCAAAATGCGCCATTTTCCCATCACTAAACTGGGGGGGGGGGGGGGGGGGGGGGGGGGGGGGGGAGGGGTGGATTGAATACTGAGTGCAAATGTAACCTAGATTGAATACTAATCTATAAGTGAGACCGGATTTTACCCACAACAAAAATAATCTGCCTCTGATAAACTGTTGGGAATGTAATATTTTCCTATAATGTTCAATTTTGATGATAGTAGCACTTCAAGACTTAAAAGACCCTTTTGACACTCATCCCATCAAATTGATGTTACTGTAGATGTTACTGTAGATGTTACAAATACCACCCACACTCAGGAAAGCCAAGCGTTAAATTGAGCTCTTGCATAAAATGTTAACTTTACCTTGCCATGTACATGTACACATGTACACACAAAATGTACATATTAATTTATTATTCATTCAAAGAGGTTAACCCCTGGCCAATCTGGGTGGCAAGTTGCAAACTTGCTATAACTTGCGATTCCATTTGGCCAGGGCTTTTGTGTACCATTGTGAAGACTTGCATTCACTGTGATTGAGCACAAATTTATCCCCAAGTACAATGTACTGTAGGGTTCAAGTTTATTATTAGATAAACTGATGTTAATGAGACCTGAGACAATTGAACTAAGCCACTCACTGCCTGCATGTAATATTTTATTCCATAGTCCACTCATTAATTGTATGGCCTATTGTCACGCAAATCTCACAGAGTACAACAATTTCTGTACTTCTCCGTACTCTTTCAAGGCCCAAGTCCAAGCCTATTTTCTGTAATTTCTCAATGCCAAGGTCAAGCCTGATATTGATTTAGTTGCCTCATTTGCAATGTATCTATCAGTTTCAAGGCAAAGTCCAATGTAAGGCAATCTTTATAAGATGTTATCAAACAAAGGTCCCAGTCAGTTCTGTCATATTATGACAGAAAAAAGTCTGGTCACAGGTCAATATTATTTTTCCCTCGTGCTCTTACAAGTACCTATAATGTAATAGCATGAGTCCCACTCAGTCATTCTTCCATCGCTTCGCACTGAGAATCAATAATTTTTCCCCCCACCCTCCCATGCCTGGTACCTTTGTCTTTTTAAGTTTACCAGCCACAAGGCTTTTGTAGCAGAATTGTTTATTAATAAATATGGCGGCAGGGAAGTGCAACCCTTGGCTGCAGTTTACCCCACAGTAAGGCTTAGCCCTTGGAGACAGGTCCGGAGAAATCCATTCCAGGGTGGGTACCCACGGGCCCACGTGATCTGTACTCCCCCCAGGAGGGCACCCCTCTCCTGGTTCTCTAGCCGCCGTGGACTAGAGATATGGGCCTCACCCTACTGGGGAGAGATCCGGACCACGTCCAGGGTGGCTACCCCCGGTACCACCTGATCTGCTCTCCCCCCAGGAGGGCACTCCTCTCCTGGTCCCTGGGGGGTTCCTTAGCGGCGCTTCCCTGCCACCCTGATTTTACCCATAACCTTGCGTTGTTGTCCTTAATTACTATAGATACCAACCAGCCTGCCTCGAATGAGGATCATTAATACATGTTTTAAATTGTTTGGCCATTCAAATGCAAGTACAGATGCAAGTTGTTTTCATTATTATTTGCATTGATAACAGTGTGCACACATGGCTGCATTAAAGCCTTTTGTAACTTGTAAATAATTGCGTCTACATGTACTTGCAGGGATGTAGCTAAGAAAAAGCTGAACAGGCTCATTTACAAGCTCAGCCGGTTTTTCTGGCTTGTGCACCTTCAAAATTACCCTGAGTCTTTGTTTTCTAGTGTTTCAGTTTCAGCCAGTCATAAGTTTTCTTTCAGCTGGTGAAATTAGCCGGTAGCCGGCTCTTAGCTACATCCCTGTACTTGTGAGTCTGTGTGTGTAGTCACCCAACACGAGTTTATTTTTTAAACTTACTGTATAATGTACCAATCTGCATTTTGTGTAAATTCCACCCAAAGATATGCCAAAGGCTTTCAAAGTCTATATGCTAGGTGCAAATTAGGTTCTATGAAACCTAAAGAATGAATCAGTCAACAAACACATGCCAGAATACATGTACACCATGGACTGCAATTGAGTACACCAACATGTCACAACCTTTTGAAACCCACACTGAAGATCTTTGGCATAACCCACACAGAATGCAGACTGGACAGTAAAGTTAAGCAAACAGACAAAAAGCACTACCATCTACATGTAATAAGCCAAGATCAACCTTACATTAGCCTAAGCTTCAAAGTACTGTACTACTTGCAAAAGTTTTAATGCTGCATGCAAATTTTCAAGGAAGCATTGCTAAAATGAACACAGTTTTGTTTAGCTTTCTTCTAGTACTTTCATGAAACTGGCAGGAATATTTTGCAGAATGCTGAACAGAGAATCCATACAAATCTTAAGCTTATACAGTTGAACCTCTCCTTAACAATTTATGGACATCCCCATATACATGTAAACATGGACACGGTCGCCCCTTTATAATACGGACACCTCTCTAAATATTACAGACAGTTCACATGGTCCCGAAGAGACCAAAATTAATACAATCTCTGCCTCTGTAATACGGACACTTCTATAATGCGGACACTTGGGTCTGTATCTTTAGTGTCCGTATTAACTAGGTTCGACTGAAATTAGCAAGAGTCTGCCATAACACTGCATAACAATAATTCAAAGTTACGGTAACTGTCTGTAGAATTAGTGCTTAACCCTAAATAATGAAGAGGAGCACTTTAATAGGTGTAAATACTATCGATCAGTGCATTACCCTAAATGCTGTAAATGATAATTTCACCCTAAATACTAAATTCTGCGTTCGTCGTTCTGCAAAATACTGGGACGAAGTATTAACTTAAAGCTTACTTTCAACTTTACAAAATAAGTGGCGTATAACGTCCTTTTTATACATATAACATACCTTCGATTGCCCTTTATAGGAAGAAACTTCTCTTTGAGACTTGCTCCAATAGAGAAAAACGATCAATTAAACAAGAATGTATTTCTTTTCTACATTTTTCGATGCATATAAACTTATTCGTTTATCAATATGGCCGCCTTCAAGGCTTCTTTGTTGCTATAGTGACGTCAACTTACGATCATAGCCGAAAAATACCGACGGCCAGCCGACGGCCAGCGAGTGATCAGCGACCTGGATTTTTCATCTGGTTTTATCAAAATATCTAACAAGAGCCTCATACAAACAATGTGTTACTGTTAGCTAGTTGACTAAGATAAGAAATCGAGCCTTGAATGCTATTATCGGAGAGATGAGTCTACAGTTAAAACAGATCTTCCAAATTCATAAAAAGTTCTTCGACTCTTTCGTTCCCAGGCCCCTTGGGAGGAATTTAAGGCAATAAGAAGCGCAACCCAATAAATGTTTCTAAGTTGCCAAATATTAAACATACCAACATAAATGAGGTACCAAATTAAAGTTTAAACGTTTCTGTTTAATAATACATCATTTTATACAGCGTGAAAGATACGCAGCAAAATCATTCTTTCCCGTAGCTTCAGCGTGGTTTCTAACTTTATGAAAACAAGAATGCAAGGGACCGTGAACGAAAATGCTGCCGGCCAAACCATGTAAAAAAAAAAATAACGCAGCATAACGGATCTGCCAAGATCTACGGTCCAAAGATAAAGATAATGAAAACGAGAATGTAGGGGACCGTGAACGAAAATGCTCCTGGTATACGCAGGATCTAACTGCTAACTCAGTCAGGTTACCTTATTATAGGAAATTAACAATGCCCGTTGACAACGAGAAGAAAATTTACGTTACACTAAATTAACGCGAGTTCTTTAAAAGTTAGGTTTACATGCATTAAATTAACGAGAATTTTTCGATAAGCATCTTGCTTTATTTACTGCGATTTTCATAATTCTGCAAACTCGCACTTTGAAGAAGTGAGCTATCCTCTCGTGGAGACAGAGGAGTATCAAAATCCACTATAAGACATTTTGAACTCGATTTTAAACAAAGACGTCCTGTCAGATAGTGACTCTGAAGAGCCAATAGAGGAGTCATGAACTAATAAGGTTTAAGGTTTTCTAGTGAAATAAAGGTGCTTTAAAATAACAATGTTGTAAAATAACGTGCATTAAATTTACATCGACATTAATTAAGGTACATTAAATTAACGCGAATTTTGTAAAATCGCGTTAATAAAGTGCCTTGTTAATTTCCTATAATAAGGTAGTCACTCGAACTTGATGCTACACTGTGCTGACGAGCCGCAAAAACGGCGAAACAGCTGTGCACAGTTACATTTAAACTTTCGGTTTGGTCTCAATAATACCATTATTGCGCTACTTTTTCTACGCAGTTGTCAGCCCTTGCTTAGTATTTTTTTTCCTAAAGTTATGTTTAGTCTGCCGCAAAGAGATCAAATTTATTTTTGCTGAATATTAACCCTAATAATGCGTGCTCAAAATCGACCCACCCCCCCTCCCCTAACCCCTCCCCAACCCCCTCCCCTGGTAGCCTTCGCGCAAACGTCTGCTATTTCCTTTGCTTTTCTTTTCGTGTAAAGCAAAGGAAATAATGAGACGTCTGCGCGTAGGCTATCCCCTGAGGGGGGTACCCTCTGGCTTAGCATGTTTTTATTGTCATTTATTATTCATAGCTAAACATTTGTTTAGGTCTGAAAAGCTTCCTGGAGATGACCTAATAAAAACAGGACACTTTCGCTGGTCCAAACGGTATACAGGACGCGTGTGACATAAGAACCCTACCCTTAGTAAATGACCTAAGGGTTTGCCTGCAGTGCAGGGCGTGTTTTGTGGCAATCAGAGCGCTCAGTTCTTCGCTTAATATCTGGGCGCCATCTTGGAATATGAAATTAGAGGAAGATTGGGGAGAATATAAAATTTGGCCAAGGGGGTGGGAGTCAGACAGGCTTGTATTTTCTTCGCCAATGATTCATGCTTGCGGTGACGTTTACGGGGATCAGTTCTAGACCTCCTTGGATGAGAAGCGATCGTTGGAACTGTACCTCTTTTACGGTTACATAAACATCTGCTCCCCTCCTTAAAAGAAATTGCGTAAAACGAGATATTTCCCGTGGCAAATGACCCACTGTTACCTTTCACTAATTGGCCTACCGGGAAGTTGTACACCTCCTTTACTTTGCCCAAGTTACCGTTTTGTTGAAGTTGTACATCGCTATTTTTTAAAACTAGGTCATTGTACCTTGCAGGTTTTTACCAACTGGTGTGCCATGATTACGGGTTATGATTAAGACAAATACAAAAATTTATACGTAGTCTGGTTTATTTTCGTTTTTAAGTCAAATCGGCGAAGTTAAGGTAATTAATGATTGATTTATCGACGAAATCGCGAAAATAAAGTGTCGAGAAATATGACCATCCCCAACGTGTAACGTGTAATAAGGTATTAGAGTTTGATGGTATAAGGCATCCAAGATTTCTTCTTGCAGACAAGGGTTTTTATAACCTCGATTAGCCCAAAAATCACACAAAAAAGAAAAGAAAGAGAAAGGAAGCGAGCGGAGGAGGAGGAGGAGGAGGAGAACAAAAAGCTAGATAGATACCCTTTTTATTATTTTGCGGGCACATCAACAGAGCAGCCTTCATTTTAAAAAATCCAGCTCGATATCTATTCAAGTTTTCATTCTTATCATTTTGTTTCCTTTTCCTTCGCATTGCCGTTGGGATCAGTTTGCCCTCTATTTTAATGTTTCTGATATTCAAAATGACATTCCGTTATTCATGTAGCGCTAGCCTTGTTGCAACCGATCTCCAATCTTCTAGTATCGACTAGATTCCAGTTCTATTCGAGACTGACCCCTGCCCCACTCCTTACCCCCACCGTTTAGGCTAATCCCTTATCATCCTAGGAGACCCAGGGACATTTTGTCGGACGACATTTACCGAGAGCGCCGGGCGAAGAAGCTAAAAAACTTTCGTTGCGCCGATGTTTGCCGGGTCTTTACTTCGTTCCACTCCGACAAACTGCCCCTGGGTCTCCGAGTATGTCACTGGCCCCAAAATGCAACGCCAGGCTGGTCACCTACGAGAGGACTGACAATAAGCACGGCGGCGGCGGGGGGAGGTTGGAGTTCTACAGACAGTGACCGGAGTCGTTGATTTGTGCATTTAGTACTAATAAAAGTCAACTCGTAAAAAAACTTTATTCAGTGTAGTACAAATTTTCTCAAAATAATATTCGTGTTTTATACTAATAAACGAAATCTCGTGACTAACTTGGCGGTTTTTCCACGGGTTTCTGTTTTTTTTTTTAGTATAAATGTTTCAATAAAGAAATCACGTGAATAACTTGCGACTTTTTCACTGAATAAAGTATGTCACGAGTTTTCGTCTATTATTACTATATGTATTAACTCTGGCATAGCCTATAGCAGGGGTTATCGCTTCAGTGCGAATTTACTCCTTAAAAACGCTAGGGGTGTTTTCTACAAATTGTGTGCGTCAGAAAGAGCGTCTGTGCGAATTTTTAATACGATTTTGAAATGTTTTGCTGCGGCGCACGCAAAGACATTAGCTGCGGTTACACGTTGCCACTTTTACCTAGGTAAATTCGAAAGAACAATAGCCGCGGCACGCTTAAGCGTGTAAGGGCTATTGTTAATTCAAATTAAGCGTCCACTCGCTATTGTTGTTTCGAGTTTATCTAGGTAAAAGCTGAAACGTATAACCGCAGCTAACATAAACTAAAATGTTACGCAATATCATTAGGCGTCGTTCACTCTTGGTGCCCTAGCACCGTGCCCGGGCACAGTGCCTGACGGGCACCAATGTGAACACGGCTTTTTCTAAGTGTCCCTGCCAATAATTGGGCACGGTGCTCGGGCACGGATACAAGGTCGATACCTTGTACTCAGGCACTGAATCGGGCACGGGCACAAGTTTGCACACGATTCTGTCGAGTGCTCAAGAACTTTACCCACAAACCCCTGCTCCTAGCAGTTATTTTACCCACAAATCCCTGCTATACAGTTTCAAAATGGCGGAAAGTCAGAGGTGGGCCGTTGCTCGGGCACCAAATTTGAACTTTTCACACTTGGTGCCCGAGCACTAGTCCCTGGGTACCGGCACAAAATGGTGCTGTGTTCAGTGGGTACCCAAGATATCAACATGTTCACATTCTGAGTATACCAAGGAATTGTGGATGCGCAAAGCAGTGGTTTGTGGGTGTAGTGCCTCGGAACAAACGCAAAACGTGTGCACACTGGGAACCGGTACCCACTTTAGTACCCGAGTGCCCGAGTACAAGGTCTAGACCTTGTACTCGGGCACGGTGCCCGTGCCCGAATACTGGCGTGGGTACTTGAAAAGGTGTGTTCACATTAGTGCCCAGCGATAATCGTACTCAAGCACCGTGCTCGGGCACCAAGGGTGAACATAGCCTTGGATTTCATTCATTGATGAGGTGAGCAAATTTGAACGCCATATATACGTAATTAAATAACAAACAATTTTTATTAACTACCATATATAAATATTATGCTACTTTATATAACTAGCTGAACAATATCAGTAACTGAAAGATTACTTTTATGTTACCCTCGAGCTCAGAATTCAAACATAGAAAGCAAACTAATGACAGAAATTAAAAATAACAAGATTTGTAACTTAGTTTCCTATCAATTGCGCTTTTCTTCTGACTGCTACCGAGTGTGATAAATGCCTGATACAGATAAAATACGGAAAATAACACTATTAACATCTCTGTCAGCGATTTTCTCGCATTACTTCAGAATTCATGTGAAATAAAATGAAATCACTAGGTTTGAATTGTGAAACTGCATGATGCAACAAAAATGTTATATTTTATTTACCAATTAAGTCTTCACTCTTAACAGAGTATTGCAGACTGCTTTAAATAATAAAATTGCAATAATAAATAAAACAAAAACACAAAATTGCTGATCAATTATGTAAGGTTACACTTTCTACCTTCCAACAGCTCAAGCGTCATACCGTTCATGGACGGTATTTTCAGCGAGGAATTCAAACTATTTGTTACAGACATAAGCATTGAAGACTGATTATATAAACCCTTTCGATCTTTCCCACTTCCAACAAATATTCTTAATTCCATGTTTTAAATTATGAAAAATAAATGGTACCATGCAAAAGTACTGCGAAAGAGGCCGTTCATTTGAATGGACACACCACATTATTTCGTCCAAAAGAAAGGATAGATTAAGGGTGCGTTTTTATAGACATGATCTGGCCATTTCAAAAACAGAATACCTCTAATCATTGCACCTATTCCTCTCGTAAAATACGGAAAGAAGTCACTACTTGACTATGTGTACCGGGAAAAATTTTGGCTTGTGAGAATATGTAAACAACATAGTTTTGTTAACGTATTCTGATTTCAGAATGACCAGAATATGTCACAAAAAAAAGGCGCCGTAAGAATAAGTAGTTTGAATATGAGGGTGAAGGGAAAAAGAGTTAAAGTAAAACAAGGAAAACTATAATAAAACGTTTCGGTTTACAAATACTTTTATAATTTTCCCACAAACCCAGCCAAGCAAAATGTTTTTCCTTTTTCCATTCTTTGTTTTCTTTTGTTCCTTTTTCCCACAAAGCCAGCCAAGAAAAATATTTTTCCTTTTTCCTTTCTTTGTTTTCTTCTTTTCCTCTTCATTATTTAAAATGTCATTTTCTTCTGCAACATCCAGAACATCTTTCTCTTTACCGTCTTTTAGTTCTTCGTCCTTGCTGACAACTTTCCTCTCTTCCTTTATCTCTTTGTGACATTTTGCGTAACCTTCATCTTTATTTTTCACTTGCTCTACTTTGTTCTCTATCTCTTTATCTTCATCGTCGTAGCTTTTGTCACTATCACCGTCGCCTTCATCGTTCTCACAAAATTCATTACCGGCTTCATCGTCATCGTCATCGCTTTCCTCAGTAACCTCGTTCCCACCTTCACTCTCATTTTCGCCGACATCGTCTTTCTCGCCATTATTATCGTTCTCATCGTCTTCTTTGACATCCTTCTCGTCCTCATCTTGATCATCGTCGTCATTATCATCATCATCGCCATCGTTAAATAATTTCCTTAAATCAAAACGATCATCATCGTCATCGCTAACTAACTTTTCATCCCCATCGTCTTCCTCGTCCTTATCATCGTCCTTGTCATCGTCTTCGTTGTCATCCTTCTCGTCTTCCTCATTATCATCATCAACATCATCGTCGTTATCATCAGCATCATCATCAGCATCATATTGTTCTTCCTTAAAATACCTCATTAAAAGCTTCTTTAAATCAAAATGATCATCATTGTCATCAGTATCATCGTCATTGTCATCATCGTAATCATTATCATCATCATTGTCATCATCATCATCGCCATTATCATCATGATGATAATTAATAAAACTCGTTAAAAACTTTCTTAAATCAAAATAATTATCTCCATTGTCTTCCTCGCCCTCACCCTCATCACCATCATCCTTCTCCTCGACATCTTTATCTCTTGCATCCTCTTTGCCTCCATTCGTTTTTTCGTTGTTATTCTCGTTTCCTAACACTGCGCTATCCTCCTCGTCTGTTTTCAAACGCATTCTCTTGCATTCTACAATTTCCTCTCCATCTTTCTTATTATACCTTGACGCTGTCTCCCTCTTCCGCTTTCTCGACTGTCTTCTTTGGATCTCAAAGTCTCTGCCTCCCTCTATTGCAAGTGTTCTTCGGGGGATAAGTCCGGCGATTTTATACATTTTAACTTGAAATGCCGCTCCTCTTTGTGCAATAAACATTATCCTTGTTAGCCGAACTCCAACTCTAGTTTCTTCTCTTATTTTTTCAATTTTTATGAACTTCACTTCTGGGTGATGAACCATGTGATTATATAAGAAATCATCTCAACATATCTTTGATTCTCCGTCTCGATACAGTTTGTCACTTCTTGCGTGAACCACTGCGGATCGTACATGTTAGCCATTGCTAAAAGTCTTTGCTAACAGAATGATACTTCTGAAGCTTGGTTACCATTGTTTCATAATAGAGCGTATGCACTCACGTGGCAAGCAGCTATGCAAATTTATTGGAACAAAAGAAAGTGTTAACATAAGAAAAGCGTTCAAATCCCACAGGATTGTTTTGGTACACCAACATGGCCGCCGTTCTATTGTTTTGGTACACCAATATGGCCGCCGTGACGTCATGTGCATACGCTCTATACATTCGAACTTCGTCATTTACTGGCGCGCGCGAGGTATGCGCGCGCACATTAAAGGCGAAGTGCTGTGGGGAAAATTACTTCAGCAGCTTGTCGCGCCACCATGTTGATTTTCTACTAAGGAAGGTGCCTGATACCTTATCGCGTTCGAAGAACGCAATCCTAATTTCGTGTTGGAGACAAATTTGAGATTTTTTGGTAGACGGTCTGCCAAATGGCCCCCCTACTGATTTTTTTCAGGGGCTCATTTCCGCCGGAAATTCCTTCGAACGCGTCTCCATGATCTGTGATTACTGCTAGTTATAGGAAATAAACGCTTGTGTTTTTGTTCACGAATTTGAAATAAGCGCGACATAAATTAAGGCGATTTGAAAGACAAAAAAATAGTGAATAATTCACTCTCACGTAATAGCCACTCTGTGCCTTAATGGAAATGAGTTATGGGCGAAAAATTTTGCTTAAGGCCCAGAGCAAGCTGAGAGTTTTGGGCGAAATTATCCAGAGTCGCTGAAGGGGAGGTGGGAGGGGAAAACTGGACGAGCTGAAACTACGAGTGGAATGGCGAAAAGAGGGCGAAATAGGTCAAACGGGGCGTATAAAAGGTCTTACGAGGACTCTTAGGGACTTGTAGGGCCAATAGGGTTTAGGCAAACCAAAAGCACGTGCTTTAGGGAAGTTGTGAAAGGCACGCCGCGGCTTTTCCGCGAGTGAGAATACCTACATTTTTCAATCGGCCGTTAAGCGATCTTTTCCAAGTCAGATCAAGGTGAAATTTTTACTATTAACTGGGTTTGAATTGAAGTTTGGCTAAATATATATTCTGGTAAAATCGATATTACCATGACGACGATAAACAATAAACTTCTAAATCAGTAAAAGATTTAAGATTTCGCATTGAAAATCGGAATTGTAGTAATACTGGTATCTAGATGAAAACTGAATAGGTCTTTCTTAATCCTACTGAATACTATTCCAAGTGAAAGACGCAAAAAAAAAACTGTTTTAGTTGTCGGTTTGAAAACACGGTGAAAACAAACTATTTTCTTCTCTTCGAATTGCTAATTAGAGAACAGACCTCTTGAGACAGGGTAAAGCAAATCGGAGAATAGACTCTGTTGTAAATTTCAGTGCTGAAAAAACCATCAAGTTACTAGTGATGATTAGCCCTAGTAAGCAAATGGGGACCACACGAGGCAAAGAAAAACATCATTGATCTGCGTGGGAGGGATTCGAACCCATAACCTCCGGATTAGATCTTCTGTTGCTGTACTGTTCGAGCTATGAGGCCGCATGGGAACAGATCGTGGATGATAAGATGGTAATTCGTGACAATAATAAGAATGTTAAGGATACGATGAATGTGTGTTATCGTTTACGCGGCCTATTTCACTGTTGATATTTAGAGAACGCATCTCTGGAACCAGGGTACTTTACAGTACGATCGATAAAAATCCTAAAACAAAATCTATTATCTCTGGGTTCCCTAACCCTACAGACAGTGACTGAAGTCGTAGATTTGTGCATTTAGTACTAATAAAAGACAACTCGTAAAAAAAAAAACTTTATTCAGTGTAGTATAAATTTTCTCAAACTAATATTCGTGTTTTATACTAATAAACGAAATTTCGTGGCTAACTTGGCGGTTTTTCCACGGGTTTCTGTTTTTTTTTAGTATAAATGCTTCAATGACGAAATCACGTGAATAACTTGCGACTTTTTCACTGAATAAAGTTTTTCACGAGTTTTCGTCTATTATTACTATATGTATTAACTCTGGCATAACCTATAGCAGGGGTTGTCGCTCCAGTGCGAATTTACTCCTTAAAAACGTTAGGGGTGTTTTCTACAAATTGTGTGCGTCAGAAAGAGCGTCTGTGCGAATTTTTCATACGATTTTGAAATGTTTTGCTGCGGCGCACGCAAAGACAACATAAACTAAATAGGTAAATTCGAAAAAACAATAGCCGCGGCACGCTTAAGGTGATTCCCTGGTTTTGCACTGCGCATCCCTACTGCGCATAAACATTGCGACATCAGATTGAAAAAAATGGCGGCTTTTGTGAGGAAAGCCGGCCTTTCCCACGATAGAAAAGGACTCTGTGAGCGCTAGCGCAAAATCGAGCACGGTGACCCCCATTTTATACTGCATAAATTCAATCAGGACAGTGTTCCCAACGCAAATTTAAAAAGTGAGCAAAAATCTATGATCAGATTTTGCACAGTTTATAGAAATCCTACGAAGAAAGCCATTTTGGGTAGAGGACCGCACACCAAGCAACCGTCTACTGTTCGAGTGTTCAGTAAATTTGAAGCTTTTTGGACACGTTTTCTATGATACAGACGATAATATATATGTATAAAGTCAACTTATACGCGAAATATCAATATGCAGTGGAAATATTGAGCATATTAGCTTCACGCGGTTATTGCCTGAAAATGCCTTTAAACACTGTATTCGTCAGCAGTATACCACTAAAACGAGCACGGTGACCCCTCATTTTTGTTGCAATTTTGGAACCTTCATGACTTGTTCAATATTTGTGCCAAGTTTCATAACAAATCTATGACAGATTCTTTTTCCAGGGAATTACCTTAAGCGTGCAAGGGCTATTGTTAATTCAAATTAAGCGTGCACTCGCTATTGTTGTTTCGAGTTTACCTAGGTAAAAGTTGAAACGTATAACCGCAGCTAACATAAACTAAAATATTACGCAATATCATTAAGGCGTCGTTCACACTTGGTGCCCGAGCACCGTGCCAGGGCACAGTGCCTGACAGGCACCAATGTGAACACGGCTTTTTCTACGTGTCCGTGCTAATAATTGGGCACGGTGCTCGGGCACGGGTACAAGGTCGATACCTTGTACTCAGGCACTGAATCGGGCACGGGCACAAGTCTGCACACGATTCTGGCGAGTGCTCAAGAACTTTACCCACAAACCCCTGCTCCTAGCAGTTTCAAAATGGCGGAAAGTCAGAGGTGGGCACCGAATGTGAACACACATTCAAAATTGGTACCGGTGGCCGGGCACAGTGCTCGGGCACCAAATTTGAACTTTTCACACTTGGTGCCCGAGCGCTAGTCCCTGGGTACCGGCAGAAAATGGTGCTGTGTTCAGACAGTGGGTACCCAAGATATCAACATGTTCACATTCTGAGTATACCAAGGAATTGTAGATGCGCAAAGCAGTGGTTTGTGGGTGTAGTGCCTCGGAACTAACGCAAAACGTGTGCACACTGGGAACCGGTCCCACGTTAGTGCCCGAGTACAAGGCACGGTGCCCGTGCCCGAATACTGGCGTGGGTACTTTCAAAAAAGGTGTGTTCACATTAGTGCCCAGCGATAATCGTACTCAAGCACCGTGCTCGGGCACCAAGTGTGAACATAGCCTAAGATTTCATTCATCGATGAGGTGAGCAAATTTGAACGCCATATATAAGTAACTAAATAACAAACAATTTTTATTAACTACCATATAAAAATTATACTGCTTTATATAGCTAGCTGAACAATATCAGTAACTGAAAGATTACTTTTATGTTACCCTCGAGCTAAGAATTCAAACATAGAAAGCAAACTAATAACAGAAATGAAAACTAACAAGATTTGTAACTTAGTTTCCTATCAATTGCGCTTTTCTTCTGACTGCTACCGAGTGTGATAAATGCCTGATACAGATAAAATATGGAAAATAACACTATTGACATCTCTGTTCGCGATTTTCTTGCATTACTGCAGAATTCATATGAAATAAAATGAAATCACTAGGTTTGAATTGTGAAACTGCATGATGCAACAAAAATGTTATATTTTATTTACCAATTAAGTCTTCACTCTTAACAGAGTATTGCAGACTGCTTTAAATAATAAAATTGCAATAATAAATAAAACAGAAACACAAAATTGCTGATCAATATATGTAAGGTTACACTTTCTACCTTCCAACAGCTCAAGCGTCATACCGTTCATGGACGGTATTTTCAGCGAGGAATTCAAACTATTTATTACAGACATAAGCATTGAAGACTGATTATATAAACCCTTTCGATCACTCCCACTTCCAATAAATATTCTTAATTCCATGTTTTGAATCATGAAAAATAAATGGTACCATGCAAAAAGTACTGCGAAAGAGGTTTCATTTGAATGGACACACCACATTATTTCGTCCAAAAGAAAGAAAGAAAGAAAGGATAGATTAAGGGTGCGTTTTTATAGACATGATCTGGCCATTTCAAAAACAGAATACCTCTAATCATTGCACCTATTACTCTCGTAAAATACGGAAAGAAGTCACTACTTGACTATGTGTACCGGGAAAAATTTTAGCTTGTGAGAATATGTAAACAACATAGTTTTGTTAACGTATTCTGATTTCAGAATGACCAGAATATGTCACAAAAAAACGCGCCGAAAGAATAAGTAGTTTGAATATGAGGGTGAAGGGTTAAAAAGAGTTACGAAGTAAAACAAGGAAAACTATAATAAAACGTTTTGGTTTACAAATACTTTTATAATTTTCCCACAAAGCCAGCCAAGCAAAATGTTTTTCCTTTTTCCATTCTTTGTTTTCTTTTGTTCCTCTTTCCCACAAAGCCAGCCAAGAAAAATGTTTTTCCTTTTTCCTTTCTTTGTTTTCTTCTGTTCCTCTTCATTATTTACAATGTCATTTTCTTCTGCAACATCCAGAACAACTTTCTCTTTACCGTCTTTCAGTTTTTCGTCCTTTCTGACAACTTTCGTCTCTTTCTTTATCTCTTCGTCACCTTTTGCGTAACCTTCATCTTTATTTTTCACTTGCTCTACTTTGTTCTCTATCTCTTTATCTTCATCGTCGTAGCTTTTGTCACTATCACCATCGCCTTCACCGTTCTCACAAAATTCATCACCGGCTTCATCGTCATCGTCATCGCTTTCCTCAGTAACCTCATTCCCACCTTCATTCTCATTTTCGCCGACATCGTCTTTCTCGCCATTATTATCGTTCTCATCGTCTTCTTTGACATCCTTCTCGTCCTCATCTTGATCATCGTCGTCATTATCATCATCATCGCCATCGTTAAATAATTTCCTTAAATCAAAACGATCATCATCGTCATCGCTAACTAACGTTTCATCCCCATCGTCTTCCTCGTCCTTATCATCGTCCTTGTCATCGTCTCCGTTGTCATCCTTCTCGTCCTCCTCATCATCATCATCAACATCATCGTCGTTATCATCAGCATCATCATCAGCATCATATTGTTCTTCCTTAAAATACCTCATTAAAAGCTTCTTTAAATCAAAATGATCATCATTGTCATCAGTATCATCGTCATTGTCATCATTGTAATCATTATCATCATCATTGTCATCATCATCATCGCCATTATTACCATGATGATAATTAATAAAACTCGTTAAAAACTTTCTTAAATCAAAATAATTATCTCCATCGTCTTCCTCGCCCTCACCCTCATCACCATCATCCTTCTCCTCGACATCTTTATCTCTTGCATCCTCTTTGCCTTCATTCGTTTTTTCGTTGTTATTCTCGTTTCCTAACACTGCGCTATCCTCCTCGTCTGTTTTCAAACGCATTCTCTTGCATTCTACAATTTCCTCTCCATCTTTCTTATTATACCTTGACGCTGTCTCCCTCTTCCGCTTTCTCAACTGTCTTCTTTGGATCTCAAAGTCTCGGCCTCCCTCTATTGCAAGTGTACTTCGAGGAATAAATCCAGCGATTTTATACATTTTAACTTGAAATGCCGCTCCTCTTTGTGCAATAAACATTATCCTTGTTAGCCGAACTCCAACTCTAGTTTCTTCTCTTATTTTTTCAATTTTTATAAACTTCACTTCTGGGTGATGAACCATGTGATTATAAGAAATCATCTCAACATATCTTTGATTCTCCGTCTCGATACAGTTTGTCACTTCTTGCGTGAACCACTGCGGATCGTACATGTTAGCCATTGCTAAAAGTCTTTGCTAACAGAATGATACTTCTGAAGCTTGGTTACCATTGTTTCATAATACATTCGAACTTCGTCATTTACTGGCGCGCGCGAGGTATGCGCGCGCACATTAAAGGCGAAGTGCTGTGGGGAAAATTACTTCAGCAGCTTGTCGCGCCACCATGTTGATTTTCTACTAAGGAAGGGGCCTGATACCTTATCGCGTTCGAAGAACGCAATCCTAATTTCGTGTTGGAGACAAATTTGAGATTTTTTGGTAGACGGTCTGCCAAATGGCCCACCTACTGATTTTTTTCAGGGGCTCATTTCCGCCGGAAATTCCTTCGAACGCGTCTCCATGATCTGTGATTACTGCTACTTATAGGAAATAAACGCTTGTGTTTTTGTTCACGAATTTGAAACAAGCGCGACATAAATTAAGGCGATTTGAAAGACAAAAAAATAGTGAATAATTCACTCTCACGTAATAGCCACTCTGTGCCTTAATGGAGATGAGTTATGGGCGACAAATTTTGCTTAAGGCCCAGAGCAAGCTGAGGGTTTTGGGCGAAATTATCCAGCGTCGCTGAAGGGGAGGTGGGAGGGGAAAACTGGACGAGCTGAAACTACGAGTGGAATGGCGAAAAGAGGGCGAAATAGGTCAAACGGGGCGTATAAAAGGTCTTACGAGGACAGGGCCAATAGGGTTTAGGCAAACCAAAAGCACGTGCTTTAGGGAAGTTGTGAAAGGCACGCCGCGGCTTTTCCGCGAGTGAGAATACCTACATTTTTCAATCGGCCGTTAAGCGATCTTTTCCAAGTCAGATCAAGGTGAAATTTTTACTATTAACTGGGTTTGAATTGAAGTTTGGCTAAATATATATTCTGGTAAAATCGATATTACCATGACGACGATAAACAAGAAACTTCTAAATCAGTAAAAGATTTAAGATTTCGCATTGAAAATCGGAATTGTAGTAATACTGGTATCTAGATGAAAACTGAATAGGTCTTTCTTAATCCTACTGAATACTATTCCAAGTGAAAGACGCAAAAAAAAAAAAAACTGTTTTAGTTGTCGGTTTGAAAACACGGTGAAAACAAACTATTTTCTTCTCTTCGAATTGCTAATTAGAGAACAGACCTCTTTAGACAGGGTAAAGCAAATCGGAGAATAGACTCTGTTGTAAATTTCAGTGCTGAAAAAAACCATCAAGTTACTAGTGATGATTAGCCCTAGTAAGCAAATGGGGATCACACGAGGCAAAGAAAAACATCATTGATCTGCGTGGGATTCGAACCCATTACCTCCGGATTAGATCTTCTGTTGCTGTACTGTTCGAGCTATGAGGCCGCACGGGAGCAGATCGTGGATGATAAGATGGTTATTCGTGACAATAATAAGAATGTTAAGGATACGATGAATGTGTGTTGTCGTTTACGCGGCCTATTTCACTGTTGATATTTAGAGAACGCATCTCTGGAACCAGGGTACTTTACAGTACGATCGATAAAAATCCTAAAACAAAATCTATTATCTCTGGGTTCCCTAACCCTACAGACAGTGACTGAAGTCGTAGATTTGTGCATTTAGTACTAATAAAAGACAACTCGTAAAAAAAAAACTTTATTCAGTGTACGGTAGTATAAATTTTCTCAAACTAATATTCGTGTTTTATACTAATAAACGAAATTTCGTGGCTAACTTGGCGGTTTTTCCACGGGTTTCTGTTTTTTTTTTAGTATAAATGCTTCAATGACGAAATCACGTGAATAACTTGCGACTTTTTCACTGAATAAAGTTTTTCACGAGTTTTCGTCTATTATTACTATATGTATTAACTCTGGCATAACCTATAGCAGGGGTTATCGCTTCAGTGCGAATTTACTCCTTAAAAACGCTAGGGGTGTTTTCTACAAATTGTGTGCGTCAGAAAGAGCGTCTGGCGAATTTTTAATACGATTTTGAAATGTTTTGCTGCGGCGCACGCAAAGACATTAGCTGCGGTTACACCTTGCCACTTTTACCTAGGTAAATTCGAAAGAACAATAGCCGCGGCACGCTTAAGCGTGCAAGGGCTATTGGCTGTGTTTTCACGAGGCGGTTTTTCTCGCTTAACATTCCTGTAGATATATTTTCTTTTGTTAAGACAATAGAAAATTAGAACACAAAAGAACGACAATACAATGCCCTTCTTTGTTGTTTAATTGCCGACAAGCTTAAGCGACCTGGTTTGCTCGCTCGTGAAAACACGGCCATTGTTAATTCAAATTAAGCGTGCACTCGCTATTGTTGTTTCGAGTTTACCTAGGTAAAAGTTGAAAGGTATAACCGCAGCTAACATACACTAAAATGTTACGGAATAAGCAAATTTGAACGTCATATATACGTAACTAAATAACAAACAATTTTTATTAACTACCATATATAAATTATGCTACTTTATATAACTAGCTGAACAATATCAGTAACTGAAAGATTACTTTTATGTTACCCTCGAGCTCAGAATTCAAACATAGAAAGCAAACTAATGACAGAAATTAAAAATAACAAGATTTGTAACTTAGTTTCCTATCAATTGCGCTTTTCTTCTGACTGCTACCGAGTGTGATAAATGCCTGATACAGATAAAATATGGAAAATAACACTATTGACATCTCTGTTCGCGATTTTCTTCCATTACTGCAGAATTCATGTGAAATAAAATGAAATCACTAGGTTTGAATTGTGAAACTGCATGATGCAACAAAAATGTTATATTTTATTTACCAATTAAGTCTTCACTCTTAACAGAGTATTGCAGACTGCTTTAAATAATAAAATTGCAATAATAAATAAAACAATACCACAAAATTGCTGATCAATTATGTAAGGTTACACTTTCTACCTTCCAACAGCTCAAGCGTCATACCGTTCATGGACGGTATTTTCAGCGAGGAATTCAAACTATTTATTACAGACATAAGCATTGAAGACTGATTATATAAACCCTTTCGATCACTCCCACTTCCAATAAATATTCTAAATTCCATGTTTTAAATTATGAAAAATAAATGGTACCATGCAAAAGTACTGCGAAAGAGGTTTCATTTGAATGGACACACAACATTATTTCGTCCAAAAGAAAGGATAGATTAAGGGTGCGTTTTTATAGACATGATCTGGCCATTTCAAAAACAGAATACCTCTAATTATTGCACCTATTCCTCTCGTAAAATACGGAAAGAAGTCACTACTTGACTATGTGTACCGGGAAAAAATTTGGCTTGTGAGAATATGTAAACAACATAGTTTTGTTAACGTATTCTGATTTCAGAATGACCAGAATATGTCACAAAAAACGCGCCGAAAGAATAAGTAGTTTGAATATGAGGGCGAAGGGTTAAAAAGAGTTACGAAGTAAAACAAGGAAAACTATAATAAAACGTTTCGGTTAACAAATACTTTTATAATTTTCCCACAAAGCCAGCCAAGCAAAATGTTTTTCCTTTTTCCATTCTTTGTTTTCTTTTGTTCCTTTTTCCCACAAAGCCAGCCAAGAAAAATATTTTTCCTTTTTCCTTTCTTTGTTTTCTTCTTTTCCTTTTCATTATTTACAATGTCATTTTCTTCTGCAACATCCAGAACATCTTTCTCTTTACCGTCTTTCAGTTCTTCGTCCTTTCTGACAGCTTTCGTCTCTTTCTTTATCTCTTCGTCACCTTTTGCGTAACCTTCATCTTTATTTTTCACTTGCTCTACTTTGTCCTCTATCTCTTTATCTTCATCGTCGTAGCTTTTGTCACTATCACCATCGCCTTCACCGTTCTCACAAAATTCATCACCGGCTTCATCGTCATCGTCATCGCTTTCCTCAGTAACCTCATTCCCACCTTCATTCTCATTTTCGCCGACATCGTCTTTCTCGCCATTATTATCGTTCTCATCGTCTTCTTTGACATCCTTCTCGTCCTCATCTTGATCATCGTCGTCATTATCATCATCATCGCCATCGTTAAATAATTTCCTTAAATCAAAACGATCATCATCGTCATCGCTAACTAACGTTTCATCCCCATCGTCCTCCTCGTCCTTGTCATCGTCTTCGTTGTCATCCTTCTCGTCTTCCTCATCATCATCATCAACATCATCGTCGTTATCATCAGCATCATCATCAGCATCATATTGTTCTTCCTTAAAATACCTCATTAAAAGCTTCTTTAAATCAAAATGATCATCATTGTCATCAGTATCATCGTCATCGTCATCATTGTAATCATTATCATCATCATTGTCATCATCATCATCGCCATTATTACCATCATGATAATTAATAAAACTCGTTAAAAACTTTCTTAAATCAAAATAATTATCTCCATTGTCTTCCTCGCCCTCACCCTCATCACCATCATCCTTCTTCTCGACATCTTTATCTCTTGCATCCTCTTTGCCTCCATTCGTTTTTTCGTTGTTATTCTCGTTTCCTAACACTGCGCTATCCTCCTCGTCTGTTTTCAAACGCATTCTCTTGCATTCTACAATTTCCTCTCCATCTTTCTTATTATACCTTGACGCTGTCTCCCTCTTCCGCTTTCTCAATCGTCTTCTTTGGATCTCAAAGTCTCTGCCTCCCTCTATTGCAAGTGTACTTCGGGGGATAAATCCAGCGATTTTATACATTTTAACTTGAAATGCCGCTCCTCTTTGTGCAATAAACATTATCCTTGTTAGCCGAACTCCAACTCTAGTTTCTTCTCTTATTTTTTTCAATTTTTATGAACTTCATTTCTGGGTTATGAGTAGTATTAGAGTTGGGGGCACCAGATCAAAAAAATATGTATCATGTACAAATCAGTAATGATAATAGAGAGAAAATCCTAAGAATATTCGCTTTGGATAATGAAGTATTATCGCAGGTTAACAATAACCGTAAACGGATGATTAGTATTGAATTTGTTATCAAGCAATTATTTAGGATGCTTGAGCTTCCATACAAGAGTATTAAAGTAACGAAGTCAATGAAGACATTAAAATTCTATGAGACTTGGTGGAAACAGGTTTATAAATTAATAAAGAATGATGTCAGCAAAATTATTAAAAGGTGACCTGTTGCGTGATTCTCAGAAAAACAGGAAGTCATACGTCATGTAAAGGGAAAAACCCCTTTGAATGAGTAACAAAATAAAAATTTCTGGTAAAGTTTGTTAGTAAAGTTTATCGTAAAAATTTACTCGGAAGTGAATTTTTTATCATACTGTTTCTCAAATTTATCGGCAAGAGGACAAAGATCGATGATTATTTCATCTAACTGTCTCATTTCATTTATAAATGCGGTATGGTTAAATTGATTTCCTCTGAGACATGAGCGTAAATCAACTAATACTTTTTGATATGTTGTGAATGTAAAATGAGACAATTCGATTTTTTCTTTTTATAATTCTTAAGTTCACTGTATGTATTAAGCAATAAACCACTACCACTAATTACTCCTAAAATAATAGGATTTAATGTTATTGAACCAGCTATTGTACCAATGGATATTAAAGAAACTGATGTTAAATTAATAGCTAAATTCAATCTTTTGAAATATTTGAAAGCCTTCTTATAGCACCAAAAGCGTTTATGATAAAATTTATACAATGCTTTGATTTCAGATAATTTTTCTTGGCTGATGTTTTTATCTATGTGATTAAAATTGAATATATCTGTTTTAGTCATTATATTATATATTTGGATAATTATATTTTAGGATTTGAAAGAAGACAATATAATACACCACTTATATTTGACCCATTATTGGAGATCTTTTTATTTTCTTAGGCAATGAAAGGCAGCAATAATATAAAAAATTATGTGTATCCAGGCCCCTTTTCATAGTCATTGTAAAATCTTCCAAATGCATCATGAAAAATAGCATGTTTAATTAAAAATTGGTATTTGGTGTTTATAGTACAAGAACCTGGTCCTATTAATCCAATGTCAGAGTGTTTTTCTAATATTTGGTTAAATGATATTGGCTCATTCAAATAGTTTACATACAAAAATTGATATATTAAAGCCGATTTTAATATTTCATCTTTAATATTAGGATGTAGGTTTTTTTGGGTTGTGAAAAATTTATTACAAAAATTAATTGCTTGCTCCAAATTCGACATGTATATTTATTGATTATATTAAATGTAGCTTTTATATATAAAAATATGGTGTATGTTTTTCCTATGTGATTAAAACTCTTCAAAAAGTGCACTGATATGGCAATTATAAGGTGCAAATTTAATGTCATCATCAAATGATATCAATTTGATTTGTATGTCTGCATCTTCCCTCAAATTGATAACTGATGTTGATATATTGAAAGTGTATAAAATTTTATGTGATGTTTTTTCCCAATTCTGCGGAGCGAACGAAGTGTTATGAATTAATATAAACATTTGTTCATATCCTTCAGTTGGTTTATCGTCCAATATCATCAACCATAATTTTGCTAATTTCAAATTAATTAATGCAATAAATGATGATGAACCGTTGAATATGATATTATTACTGTTCTTATTTTTCGTATAATTTCCTGAAAATATGAATTTATTTTTCAGTTTTGGTAAACCAATTAGGTTTCTACCATTCAAATCAATATCAACCTCCAGAACCATTTTTCCATTTTCAATTACAAAAACAGTATCAAATACATCTGGATCGACACTCGAGACATGACCTTGAACGCCATAAACGATTAGATGTGCTTTCTTTGTATTCCCCTTCGATATACTTCCATGAAGATCTATCATAATATATTCAGGTGGAGATACCTGATACTTATGTAAATGAACAATGCTTTTTGTATATTCAGTGTTGAATATCTTTGTAGTTTGCTGTCCGATATTAATAACTGATGAGACAACATTGACAGATGTCGAACTAATGTGAGCTTTATCTGGAACGAAAAACTCAATCACCAAAGTGAACTCACCTTGAGGAAGTTTGTATGCATTAAAACCTATCCTTGACCTGAACTCATCGTTATTGTCTGTCGTAAGAGTCATATCATAGGCTTTCTTATTGATTTTGTGTGGGCTTGATACAAAATTGATAATTCCATTAACAACAATATTATTCTCCGACGAGCTCTCGTTCACATCTTCCATCAGGTACCTGAAAAAGTCTTTTTCTGCAGTAGAGGAAGTTATGTGTGACTTGTTAACATAACACTTATAATCGTCTGTTATTCGTGTATACAAGTTCGTATTAGAATCATCGAGTTCGGCATTGAAGAATGAAACATTTACGGCAGCGCCATTCTCATTTGGTTTAGGTGTTGCTAAATTATTAATTTTATAATTTTGCATATCGAGATCGCTGGAAATCGTTTTGTCTAATTTTTCGTTTAAATGTGTATCAACATAACCTTTATTCGTAGCCATATCGCTTACAGTTGGGGTTTGAACATTATATATCACGTGGTTGTTCATATCAATTGAATTCTCCATAGGAAACATCTCTTTACGAGATAAGAATATATTTTTGACATCATTGTAAGAAACTAGATTGTTATAATGTGCTCCCAAATCATGCCTTGTTTGTTGTTTTGATTGGATGACATTGTATTTCTCTTGGAGGTCAATATTTTTAGATACATTCAAACTTGAACTAGGTTGTATTTTTTGAATCGCATTTTTCAAAGTTACCATATTCACCGCAGAAAGATCATTGTTTTCATCCGTATCCATATTTGTGATCAGTTTTCGATCCATATCAATTTCTCCAGGTAGAATTAATTTATTTCCTCTGAGGTCAAGATCCCCCGTCATATGAGTTGTTCCATCTAACTTTAAATAATGCGTGTCTCCATACTCTTTATTAACAGCATCTTTTTCTGAAATTGGTGTTTTTAAATTTCTTATATTATTGTTTTTCATATCAAGATTTACTGTAACTAATGGTAAATGCTTACTAACAAATGTATTTCTTACAAAATTGAAATCAACAACATTGTTCAAGCCAGTAACTTGTCCTATATTTACTAATTTTTTACCTTGCATATCGTAATCACCATCCCCTGTTAATTTGAACCCTACGCCAGGTAATCCACGTTGTGGTGTCGCCGTTGATGTTGACGATGGTAAAATTCCATTTGAGAAACTCATATATAATTGAGTTATATTATATTTTTCCATTGAAATTCTTAGTTGTGAATTTCCGTGGCTTATCAATATATACGAAGGAATATGGTTCTTTAGTTGCTTTCTCATATAATTCTTTTGGAATACTGTTTTCACGGCAAATTAGACTCCTCTCATTAGCACTTGGGAATTCGTAAATAGAGAAATGTGAACAGTTCAATCTTATGTCTTTTGGTGTCTTATAGTAGCTTTGACTCAGATAAATCACACTGCAATTTTTGTGTCTCCCTCGTATAAAATAGTCGACCAATGGTTTTTGGTTTTTGTTACATACGAAATTGTCAAATACTACTAATTTCTGTGAGTCACAGTCAATGTCTTCAACGGGAATAATCTCATCATTGTTTGCTTCGATAACTTCATAGCCAACTTCATCACTTATTGGTTGGAACATATCCATAAGATTCTGGTACTTAGACTGCTCTAAGTTTTTCGCATACAGGTATACTTTATCAAAATACAACAGATGGATGATCATATGCATTAGTGCATTAGTTTTACCAGAACCGCTGGGTCCACAAACCAACATCCGAAATGATCGATCAGGCATGAATTCATATAACTGTTTAAAGTTTGAGACAACATCGTCTTCAACGTCATAATTTGGTAATTTCATTTATATTATATGGGTATATTATTTCAATATAACATGGTGTATAACACGGTGTACAACACGGTGTATAACAAGGTGTATAACACTGTGTTAAACGTTATTTTTTATATATGATTTTCATTTTTTTGTAAATTTTTTTGTAATAATTTTATGTAACATAATAATATAAATGAGTTTACTTAAGTGGAAAGAACTCGCAAAGAGAAAATCTGAATTAGGGGATAAGATTAATTATGTTCATAATATAATAACGAAACATGATATTGGTCAGCAGACCAGTCAGGAGTCATTGGCGAAGGTATTTAAACCAGTGACTAGTAAATAAGATGATGTTATTGACAGTAATTTAGTTTCGAGTATACCTCAGAGAAAAAAGCGACCACCTAAGAAAGGTGAGCCTGGTATTGACTATATGCCTGAAGTTGATCCTTTTGAAGAAATGGAAACTGATGATCTATTTGGTGATTATGCACCACCACAACAAGATAAACAACTGGTACCAAAACCTCCAACATATGAAGAATCTTTACAAGATCTTATTGAAGGAAAGAAGCAGATTTATGTTGATCCTCAGTACCTGCCTCCGGAACCTGAGGATTTACCACCAGAATATGATGACGACGAAGAGATCGATTATGCATTAGATGATGAAGATACGAGTAATGATATTTTGAATGATATTGGTATTGTGAATTATGAAAATGTGGATAAGATATTGAATCAATCAACAATAACACCCCAAAAGACTAAGAAATATCTTAATAAGATTATAAAGGATGCTAAAATAAAAAGGAGTCAATTAAGTGGCTATAAAGCATATGTTACAAAACAATACAATAAGGGGGAGATATCATCAGGTGAAAGGCAAATGCGAAACAAAAGAATAGACAACGCAAGAGTTACTTTAAATGAATACATAAAACATTATAATACTAAATTGGAAACAATAAAAGGTTCTGGAATCCAGAGTCGGGGAAAAAAACAGAGACCTAATCGGTTTCTATAAAATAGTATTAACAAGTGGAACGAATGTAGGGCCGAAAGTGCCCAATCTCAGTCAAGACACTGACATACTTAATATTCATTGCGACCTAATTAATGATTCACTTGTAGACGGTCAAGATACGGACATCATTTATTCCTTCTCAACCAGTGTTCTCCAACCTAGTTATTCATTCACCTTAGAACCCCGGAGAGTCACCTACAATCCTGTGAATAAGAATACGATTTCTAGTATAAGGATTTATATCACCGATGGAAAAAAGAAGATTAGTTAACCTGAATGGAGCAGATACATAATAATACAGGGTTTGAGTCAAGACGTCTTTTAACGACAGGTAACCATGATGTCAATGTAGTCATACCTCTTAATCGTTACAGTTTCTTCGAAGAGCTAGAGGGTCGAATGTTAGTCCCAATGCAACTTCAGTTTAATATACAGTTGCAGAATGACAATGAATTAATATTTAAGGCAGGTGCAGCAGATGACGGACGAGTTGTTATTGATAGATTACTACTTTGGGTACCAAAATTGACACCTAAGGACAGGCTATATGATAAGTTTGTTAGTCTTTTTTGAAAGATGATAAATGGACATATCTGAGAGAAATGTATGAGGTGTCCGCACCAACACATAGTAGTGGATTCTTCCAAATCTCATCCAGTATTGATAATGTTAAGGCTATATTTGTATATCTACAAAGAGCTAAAACAAACAATGCAGAGGCGAATCCGTACCTGTTTGACACTTTTAAAGTAAATTCAGGTGATAATGCTTGCAGTCTTACAACATGCAGATTGGAATACGGCAATGGAGTATTCTACCCAGAGACTGAATACGATTCAGAATCAAAAGTAAGGATCTTCAGTGATTTAATGTCCTATGGTATGAGAAAGAATGATTACAACAGCGGTACACAGCTTAACCTATCGAATTACAATGGTCTCTATCCACTAATCTATTTCGATCTATCATATCAAACAGAGAAAGTAACAAGAGACCCAAAGCAGTTGATCTTCAGGTATAAACTGAACGCCAATAGTGCTGGAAATAGTCCTTTCAGCATACATGCTATAGTCCTATATGAAGAGACAGTTGTCATTGACAAAGTGGGAAATGAATTGGTTATAGTGTAAAGAAGTCTATGACCCAACAGCAATAATATCATTATTTCATATATGTTTTATAACCAGAAAATTATATAACATATATTATATACAACAAATGACTCAACTTTATGAGATTAATGTGAAATTGTCTGACAATCAAAAGAAAAATCTTAGCAATGCTTTCCATAAAAGGGAGACGATTGTTCTCAGGCTTTCAAAGGACTCTCTTCATGGGAATGATACTCTATATGTCCCAGCAATGGTGAAAAAAAAGGTTGGAGAAGAATCGGAATTTGGGTAAGGGTATGGACATTAAGCTTGCGAAAACCAATATTAGAAAACAAGTCGGTGGAAGTTTGTTAACTACCATTCTAACCCTTGGACGTGCAGCTTTACCAACTATTGGTAAAACCCTTGGTCTTTCAGCTCTTGCTGGTTTGGCTTCAGAAGGTGCTTCTCAAGTGGTTAAAGCAATATCTGGAAGAGGTGTACAGTCGGGTGGTTTTCTTATACCCCAAGATAAAATTAATAAGCTGATAGTATATAAGCATCTTTTAACGACGAAACAAAAACAGGATATATTGAATGCTCTTCAGTCAGGTTCAGGTGTTCATGTAAAACCCACAAAAACACAATCAGGTGGATTCCTTGGAACTCTGTTGGCAAGTATTGGTGTCCCACTTCTTCTAAATGCTATAACTGGAAGCGGTGCTCCTCGAATGGGAACTAGTAAGAAAAAGGGAGGTAGGGGAGCTCCAAGAATAGGCACATATAGACCACCACCTCCATTTTTTGGGAATTGGCCTGGTAATATGATCGGTATGGGGACAAAAAAAAAAGCTCCGAAGAAAAAGACAACCAAAAGAGGCGAAGGCTTGCTATTAGGAAAAAACTCACCGTTCAACGGAATTCCACTTCTAGGGGCAATACTGTAAAATCGAAATTCCACAAAGACATCCCGTTAAGTAATCATGATCTAATAAAATGGTGCAGATATTTAAACATTCCAATCAGTGATGTTCTGTCAAGGGATGAAAGAGTTCCACATAATCATAGCCAAGCATTATTTATTTACAACCTAGAACCTAGTTATATGGCAGGATCTCATTGGGTTACAACTTATGTAAAAGACAACGTGATAAATTATTTTGACAGTTTTGGTATGCCTCCATTTCAAGAGATCGTAAATCATGCGAAAAGAAGGAATATGACACTGCTTCACCAAAACAACCAAATCCAAAACATAAAACGTCTAAATGTGGCTACTTCTGTTTATACTTTCTGAACGAAATGTATAAGGGGAATTCGTATTATAATTTATTGCAAGTATTTGACATATATAACACAATGAAGAATGAGAGATTCCTCGAACATTATTTCAGAAATATCTAACTTATATATATAATGGTAAAATCATATTGTGTTAGACAGAAGAAAGTCACTGAATGTGTTCCAGGAAGCGAACGATATGTGAAAACTAAAAATGGTCGAACTATGTTGAAATGCACTTGCGCTGAATGTGGTATAACAAAAACCAAATTTATAAAACAAAAACAGGGAAACTAATTGAGCCCTCACAAGATGGGGGCTTTTTAAATATAGAAGGTAGTCACAGTCTTGGTGAAATAGCAGCTAAAAGCGCTTTAAAAGGTTTGTATAATTTAGGTAGAATCGGAGCATCAAAGGCAATTAAATCTGGTTATGCTAAACAAAAAATAAAAGGAATGGCTGATAAATATTTGGATCAAGCCTTAGATAGTTTAACTTCAGATATTAGTAAGAAACTAGATCCATTGCATAAAGGTAGTGGGATTGATATTCATAAGGCTATTGGGAAGCTTCCGAAACCAAAAGGCGGTTGGACATTACCCGGTCATAAATATACTGGCCCATATAATGATTTAAAGAGTCAAGTGAAATATGACCCAACAACTGGCCAAATATTAGAAATATATGACCAACCTACAGGAAGAACTGATGATATAGCAATGCAACATGATGTCGATTATTCAGTCTGCAAGGATGATAGGAAATGTAAAAATAAGGCAGACCGAAAAATGGTTCAAGCTTTAGACAACGTATCGTATAATGAAAGACAATGGGGGCATTGGTTGGCTAGAAACACGATTGATGTAAAACAAAAACTTGGATTAGGTGTTAAAAGGAAGTCAAAAAACGTAAAAAGGAGTTGAGTAATGATTGGGCTGAACTCCTTGCAAATGAACTACATAAACCAATCAAACGGAAATTTCAAAAGAGACGTGTTATTGTTAATGGAATAGATGATATTTGGAGCGCTGACCTTGTAGAAATGCAGAAGTTTTCAAAATGGAATAAAGGATATAGATATTTGTTAAACATCATTGATGTGTTTTCGAAATTTGCTTGGAGCATCCCTATTAAAAATAAAACAGGTAATACAATTACTGAATCATTTGATGATGTTATTAAAAAATCCAAACGGAAACCTAAATTTATTTGGGTAGACCAAGGGTCTGAATTCTATAATAAAACTTTCAAAGACTGGCTAAAGAAAAATAATATTGAGATGTATTCTACTTTCAATGAAGGTAAAGCTGTTATTATTGAGAGATTTAACAGAACATTAAAATCTAAAATGTGGAAACAATTTACAGCTCAAAATAATACTGTTTGGTATAATATTTTAGATGATTTGGTTAAAAATTATAATAACACCAAACATAGTTCGATTAAAATGACTCCAGTACAAGCAAGCATAAGGAAGAATCAAGGAACTGTTTATTTCAATCTGTATGGTGATATGCAAACATCAAAACAGAAGCCGAAATTCAAAATAGGCGATAAGGTTAGGATAAGCAAATACAAAAGACCAGTTTTTGATAAGGGTTATACAAGCAATTTTAGTGAAGAATTATTTATTGTTGATAAAATTCAAAACACAACACCAGTCACTTACAAACTAAAGGATCTCAATGATGAAGAGATACAAGGGAGTTTCTATCAACAGGAGTTATTAAAAGCTAAACAAGATGTTTTTCGTATAGATAAGGCTATCAAAAGAGACTATAAGAAAAAACAAGCTTTGGTATCATGGTCTGGTTATCCAAAAGAATTTAATTCATGGATACCGTTAAAAGATGTCAAAAATATATAATGTTTATATATATCATGAGTGGCATTGAGAAATATATCAAAAAAATAAATTTTCAAATTCAGGAATGTGAAGATGAAATAGACAATCTTCATGATAAAATATATGATAATGAGCGTAGATTGGATCTGTTACAATATAAAAAGAAATTATTGAAACTTTATCATAAAAAATACATGAAATTGATGAAGATATAACATTGAAACAGTTATTGAATATTATCTGCAATGAGATAGAAAACAATAGATGCGATGATGAATGTAATGTGTTGAAACAAACCAAAGTTGATCATGTCAAATATCTCAAACGTGAAAATAATATTTTTACACCTGTGAATACAACAAGTAATGCAAATTTGATTAATGAGACTTGGCTTTAAGAGATGTTACTATTTACAAGTATCCCAGAAATTTCTGAGATATTTATATCTTTGCATTCGCTATTCATTGGTAGCCAAAAATATTAATGTTTCTGGCTATTATCAACCATATTTAAACGCACTAAAATGACTTAAAAAAATAATCATACTATATAGTAATGGTAAAACAATCAAGGGGAAGACCTAAAAAGTATATGACCGATGAAGAAAAACGTATTATGGGACGTCTTTATTGTAAGAAGTATAATGACAATCCAGATAATAAATATCATTGTATTGAATGTAATAAATATTTTCATCCTGCAAGTAAATATAAACACAATAAAACTATGATTCATCAATTGAATTCACAAAAATACAACAACGAATAACACAAGGATATCATAAAAAGATAATCATATATGACCAATCATATATAACCATCTCAAATTATTTCAAAAATGATTCCAAAAATAAACGCACTATGAAAATGACTTAAAGAAATATTATATATAATTATATATATAGATAATGGAAAAATCAGAATAAAAAAAATTGAGTAAGTCTCAACTAATCAAAATGCTATTGAAGCAAGAGAAAAAGAAGCCTAAAATTATAATAGTGGATGACGAAAAACAACGTAGGAGCCCAGTTCCTACACCAAGAAAATCTGTCAGACAGATGGTCACGGAGTATGAAGACAATATCATTTTACCACCTATTGAGTTCAGAGATAATTACAAACCAATTCCAGCACCAAGAACTAAAAAACAAGTGTTGGAAAAACCAGTTCCTGCTCCAAGATCTAAAATAGAGCAAACAGACAAAGCTCTGAAAGGCTACACAAAGTCTTATGAAATAAGTATTAAAAATAAAAAAGACCCACTAGTGCAACTACAGAACACAAGAACGGCTACTGCATATCATATTATAAGTATTCTAAAATCTACGAAAGGACTGAAATTTGTTGAAACGCTTAAGGTAACATTTACAAAAATGTCAGACGGAGAAATAGTGTATAAGACCGCATATTTCAACAGTCCAGCTCAAACAATCATAAATAATCTAGAGATTACTGAATCACTTCAAATGTCAAAACAAAACATACTAAATAAGATTGCAGTTTGGATTTCAGAGGGATCTGGTTGGAATATTCAATCTATTGATAATCACTATCTAAACATTGTAAAATATCAACCAATGAGAGGATCTTCATATATTAAACTACCCCAAGAACTCAGAAACAGTGCTAAAGGTTTGATAAACATGAAAAACAATGACAATGAATGCTTTAGATGATGTCACATTAGACATTTGAATCCTCAAGACAAATACCCACAGAGAATTAAAAAAGTTGACAAGCAATTCATTGAAAATTTAGATTATTCGGGGATTGAATTCCCAGTCACCACCAAACAGTACAACAAGATTGAAAAACAAAATAATATCAACATAAATGTTTTCGGTTATGAAGATAAACAACCATATCCAATTTATGTCTCAAAAGAAAAATATGCAGACCGTATGAATCTGCTTCTTATAACAGAAAATGAAAACAAGCACTATGTCTTGATTAAAGATTTTAACAAGTTAATGTACAATCAGACAAAACACAAAGAAAGAAAACATTTCTGCATGTATTGTCTTCAATGCTTCAGCTCTGAAAGAGTATAAACTGATCATAAAGAAAACTGTATACAAGTGAATGGCACACAAGCGATTAAAATGCCTGAGAAGGATAATAATATACTAAGATTCAACAACTTTCATAAACAACTACCAGTACTATTCGTCATTTATGCAGATTTTGAGGCTATTACTGAAAAAATACATGGTTGTCAACCCAATAATGATAAATCATACACAGAGGCTGATCAGAAGCATACAGACTGTGGTTATGGATATAAGGTCGTTTGTTGTTATGATGATAAACATACCAAACCAATACAAATTTACAGGGGTGAAAAGGCTGTGTACAAATTCATGGAAAAAATGATAGAAGAAGTTAAATATTGTAAAAATATTATGAAAAAGGAATTTAACAAACCATTAAAAATGACAAAAGATGATGAAGAGGAATTTCAAAAAGCCAAAGAATGTCATATTTGTAATAAAAAATATACTGATAAGGACATTCGAGTCCGAGACCATTGTCACATCACTGGTAAATACAGAGGCTCTGCTCATCAAGAATGTAATCTGAAACTCAGAGTAAATCCAGCAGAGATAAAAATTCCTGTTATATTCCATAATTTGAGAGGTTATGACAGCCATTTTATAATGCAAGAGATTGGAGCTATTGTTAAGAAACATACATACAAAAATAAGAAAGGAGAGGAGATACAGATGAATATTAATGCCATACCTAACAACATGGAAAAGTATATGGCCTTTGTGCTGGGCAATCATCTAACCTTCATTGATAGTTTCCAATTTATGAGCTCTAGCTTGGAAAAACTAGTGAGTAATCTACCAAGAGAATCATTAAAATATACCTCTCAAAAATTTAAAGGTAAAGAGCTTGATTTAATGGCTCGAAAGGAGTATATCCTTATGAGTACATGGACAGTTTTGATAAATTCAATGAAAAACTACCAACAAAAGAAGACTTTTTTAGTATCATGAATAATGAGCATATAAGCAATAAAGATTATCAACATGCTCAGACTGTATGGGAAACATTCATGCTTAAAAGAATGGGTGAGTATCATGACTTTTATTTAAAATCTGATATCCTTCTATTAGCTGATGTGTTTGAAAACTTTAGGAAAACATGCTTAGAATACTATAAACTTGATCCATGTCATTATTTCACATCTCCTGGTTTGTCATGGGATGCTATGCTAAAAATGACTAACATTAAATTAGAGCTTATGGTTGATACTGATATGTTTCAATTCATTGAAAAGGGTATGCGTGGTGGTATATCGTATATAGCCAATCGATACGGTAAAGCTAACAATAAATATATGAAATCATACAATAAAAGACGCCCTCAAAAGTATATTATGTATCTAGATGCGAACAATCTGTATGGTTGGGCGATGAGTCAATATTTACCAACTGGTGGTTTCAAATGGCTGACTAAAAACCAGATTGACAATATTAACCTGGATAAGTACAAAGAAGACAGTAAAAAGGGTTTGATACTAGAAGTTGATTTAGAATATCCTAAAGAACTGCATAATCTTCACAATGACTACCCATTAGGACCAGAAAAGATAAAAATAACTAAAGACATGTTGTCTGAATATTGTAAAAACATTGCGAATAAATATAATATATCAACAGGTCTCGTACAAAAACTGATTCCAACTTTAAGGAACAAAGAAAAATACGTTCTACATTATAGAAACCTTCAATTATATACAGATCTTGGATTAAAAGTCATTAAAGTTCATCGAGTATTAGAATTTAATCAGTCACCTTGGCTTAAACAATACATTGACTTCAACACCAACAAACGAAAGAATGCTAAAAATGCTTTTGAAAAAGATTTTTTCAAACTTATGAATAATAGTGTTTTTGGTAAAACAATGGAAAACTTAAGAAAGAGAGTTGATGTCAGATTAGTAACTGATGAAAAGAAACTATTAAAAATGGCTGCTAAACCTACTTATGTAAGTAGTAAGATCTTCAATGAAAACCTTGTAGCCGTTCATAAGATCAAAGAAACACTAACCCTAAACAGGCCGGCATATGTGGGTATGTGTATTCTAGATCTTAGTAAGACATTAATGTATGAGTTTCATTATAACTTTATCAAAGATAAGTATGGTAATAAGGCTAAGCTGCTCTTTACCGATACAGACTCCCTAACCTATGAAATCGAAACCGAAGACGTCTATAGGGATTTCTGGAACGATAAAGATAAATTCGATAACAGCGACTACCCTGAAAGCTCACCGTATTTTAATAAGTTAAATAAAAAAGTAATTGGTAAATTCAAAGATGAAGCCACAGGAGTTCCCATTTATGAATTCGTCGGTCTACGATCAAAAATGTATAGCTACATGAAAGACGATCAAAAAGGTGGAAAAACAACAAAAGGAATAAAAAAGAATGTCATTAAAAATGAAATCCAACATGAAAACTATAAAGACACACTCTTCAATAATAAAGAGATGCACCATCAAATGAAAACAATTAGGAGTCAAAATCATCAATTAGGAAGTTATGAAATCAATAAAGTATCACTCAGTTGCTTTGATGACAAACGATATATACTAGAAGACGGAATCAACAGTTACGCATACGGGCACTATGTCATCAAAAATTAAACTCATCATTCTTTCATTAAATTGATCATTCTTTACCTTATCACATATTGGTATTCATTTATTTGAAGAAAATATATTATTTCTTTTCAAGGATCCTTTATAATGTCCAACATTTTAAACCATGCCAAAATTCCAATGCAAAACTGCTTTTTTAGTGAACGCACTCTTATATTTAAAAAACATATAGATTTCCGAGAATTATGTCACGCAAAGGAAATCACGCAATGGAATAAACGCACCATTTGTTTTTATTAACATATAGTTTAATTATTTTATGGAAACATATAATTTAATTATTTTATGGAAACATAAAGTTTTCCAAAAACTGGTTTACATTAAATGGAAACAAAAAACTGATTACCATCATATGGAAAGTAGTAAAGAGTTGGGTTGGTATCAGATCAAAAAAATATTTTTTTGATCTGGTGCCCCCAACTCTAATACTACTGTTATGAACCATGTGATTATAAGAAATCATCTCAACATATCTTTGATTCTCCGTCTCGATACAGTTTGTCACTTCTTGCGTGAACCACTGCGGATCGTACATGTTAGCCATTGCTTAAAGTCTTTGCTAACAGAATGATACTTCTGAAACTTGGTTTTCATTGTTTCATAATACATTCGAACTTCATCATCAACTGGCGCGCGCGAGGTATGCGCGCGCACATTAAAGGCGAAGTGTTGTCGGGAAAATTACTTCAGCAGCTTGTCACGCCACCATGTTGATTTTCTACTGAGGAAGGGACCTATACCTTATCATAGGAAATTAACGCTTGTGTTTTTGTTCACGTATTTGAAATTAGCGCGACATAAATTAAGGCGAATTGAAAGACAAAAAAATAGTCTAGGATACAGAAAGTTAACGCGAAAGAAAAGATACAATTTTCAAATAAATAGAGTGTGGAGGTCTTGTATTCTATCGAAAAAGAGTATGGTAAAGTATGGTCATGGCAAATGAACCAAATGCGTATTGCCGTAGCTGTTGAACACACATTTAAAGTTTGTAAATATTTTATTGGAAATAGGTTAATGTGGAGGTACAATAGCTTTTACTTCATAACTGTATATTTAACTATTATAATTCAACACATTGATACACTGCCCAAATATGGTCAAAACGTTATCAATATACGTCATGTCTACATGACGTATATCCAACGATGGCGGTAAATTTCGCATTTTGAAGCCCTCTTTGAAGGAAAATGAAAATGACCGCTGCCTGTACTTTCGTGTTTCTGGGAGAAAAATGCGTGAACTATTAGATAAAAAAGGAAAGGAACGATAAAAGGAGAAGAAAAGAGAAGAGAAAAATTATTGATCACTTAATTGGACAAAAAAGGCGCGAAATTTTCGCGTTGTCGCGGTCGCAGTGCAGTATTTCTTGGCGAAGCTGAATGAAAGCTGGTGTCGCGATGATTCTTGACAAAATTTATTCTCACACTGATGATCGTTACAAAAGTTCTCTCGCTTCGACTTTTTCTGCTTCGATTCGCGTCTCTCCCCCTCTCTCGACCTCGTGCCTTTTAGTCTGGTTATTACCGGTCTAAACCGGTTTTACTGACGTCACACACTCTCATGTCACGCAACTTGACAGTAACATTACGGTCCGACACTGGTTCAAAGTCAACCGCTCGACAAGAAATGAATGAAGGAGCACAATTTTCGGAAAATGCCTTTAGTAATCACTTCTGGTATATGATTAGAGTTGATACTTCCTCAGAAAAGTTTCTGATCTTTGGTTCAAGCGAATTGACGCCACTACAGCTTCAGGAACTAAAACGAGCAAGTTTGTAAACAACAGCGATCGACTCAGCTGATACTTCGATGTTTGAAAATTTAGTGCGCTGATGGAAAAGACTAAAAGCCACATCAACTACAGGTAACGATGTTTTAACCGTTTCTCGTATCCTTTAGCTGTGAATTTTTGTAAGACATACTGTCCATGCTGCAGTTTATTCAGACTTCTTTTCGCCGCTATGTTTAGGTACATTGTAGCCGTGTGTTTGTTCAATTTGTTTTGATTCTGAATTGAACTTTTTAAGACACGAAACACTGTTAACTAAGAAATTCTATGCCATTTTACTCATGTGTTTATTTGTGTAATCACTACTCTGTCTCGTTCTTTACGGAGACGAAAGCTCTTCGTAGAAACTCTCAAATAAATTTTAGCTCCGCAAACGTTTTGCCATTTGCTGCTTGTTGTGTAAGAAATGGCGCGAGGTAAAATATTGTTGTAAGCCTTTTACTTAATAAAAGGCTGTATATCTCAATGAATTTTTTCTTGAAACTGTGATTTGCTATCAATATGTTAAATTATAAAAGAGTTATAGTGTTCAAGCTTGCACAATATTGACAAAGGCGCCACTTTCATTCATGAACTGTGTGATGTTGCAAGTTTTGCGCCGTAAAACATATGTTAGCTTTTTTTTTTTCAAATAAAAGGCTTGTCGGCGATATTTTTTCTCCAAACTGTGCTTTGTTATCAATTTGTTGAATTATAAAACTATTATAGCGCTCAAGCTTGCGTGATATCGCCTAATTTTAGCCGATTCGGCCTACGGCCTCGTCGGCTAAGTATTAGGCGATATCTCGCGCGCTTTCGCGCTGTAATAGTTAACTATTATAATAGTTATATAATAGTTATGCGAGATAAAAAAATGTTGTTTCCGTTTATACGGTTATATATTCATCGCGCTCTTTAACTAAAGGCGTTTTCAATGATTTGTTTTAGTACTTTTAACATTTTTATATTTTTAATATTTTATTGTTTTATCGTTAATTGTAAAGCGCTTTAGAATATTTTTATAATTTTAGCGCTTTAGAAATGTTAATTATTATTAATTATTATTATATGCACTCTACGAAGCCGAATAGTGAGCGGAGTAGAATAAATCTGGTATGTTTACAATTATTGTGCCTGGATGTTTTTGGTAAAGATGAGCTATTGCTCTGCAGGCAACATTTTGGAATTGTAGTAATACTGGTTTTCTAGATGAAAATAAGTCTTAGTTTCTTAATCCTACTGAATACTATTTTAATTGAAAGACGTCGGTTTGAAAATACAGTGAAAGCCCTTCTTCAAATTAATAATAGACAAATTCGGCTAACGCATTGTTGTACCCAATTCAAACCTTCTGGGAATAAGATTCTTTGTTCACAATATTTCCATATAATTTCCATGTCAATGCTTCATTGATATGGAAATATGACGAACAAAGAGTTCTATTCCCAAAAGGTTTGAATTGGGTACAACAATGCGTTAGCCGAATTTCTCTATTAGAGAACAGACTTCTGGAGACAGGGTACAGCAAATCCGCGAATTGACTCTGTTGTAAATTTAAATTCCTTGCGGCTTTATTTATGTTCTATCGTTGTATTTCCTGTTCAAACTGCAAAGCTATCGCCATGTAAAATCTGATCGAGCCATCTCTACTTAATTTAAAAGGATGGCCCTGTAAAACGGAAAATATTTACGAAAAATACTGACAACTTTCACCAAATCCTAGACTACGAGCAGTCCCTCTTTCCCAGCTTAGTCCGACAAGCGGGAAACGAAAAAAACATTGGCGAGCGGAAAATGACCGTGCGACCCCTAGTTTCATTTCCCGCTTGTCGGGCTAAGCTGGAAACGTGGGATTGCTCGCAGTCTAATTAACCAAATCCTCAGGTGAAAACATTGTTGCATCGAAAATCGTTCGCGTTTTTAAGAGAGAATGTAACAGCACTAGAGAAAAGTACTTCCGATTTCACAGCTAAAAAATATTAAACTGAATGAAACAAATCGAAATTTGGCTCCGAAATTAACAGGTTAAATTCCGTAAAATAAGACGAAATAGGTGAAATTTTTCTCATCGTAAGTCGCAAAAATTGCATCGCTATGACTTACTAGGGCAATATCAAACACTTAATGACTGGTCCCGAGGGAAACAAAATTCACTGTTTCCCTCGGTATAGCCTTCTTCGTCGTGGAAAAAACACAATTTGAAAAACGCGCCAAACACTCGAGGAAAACATCAATCGCATCATAATCGTGCCACCTTTTGTCACGGTCTGATCACGTGTGCTAGAGTGTGTCAAGATTAATTCAATATTCAAAGAGAGAAACAAAGAACAAAAGAGAGAGAAACAAAACAAAACAACAGACAACATGAAATACAGCAGTAAAATTGCAGAGAAAGTTGTGTCTGTAAAGACTTCAATTCAGAATTGAAAAACAAACTGAACAGGCATGCGACCGAACAGAGCGAAAAGCTATCAGATTTGAAAAAGCTACAATCAAGGCAGTCTTACAAAAATTAATACATTTGGACACAAATTAACGTTAAAAAAACGTTACCTACACTCGATGTAGCTTTTTAGTCCCTTCCTTTAGCACCCAGCTTTCCAGAAAATTAAGTTTACAAGTTTAAGCGAGTTGAATTGTTCTTGTTGTTGTTTTGACATGGACCATGGCATTCGCTATAAAGAACCCGAGCTAACCCCAATGTAACCCGCATCTTTAGTCCACACATTTCAAGTCCGAAGTCAATCCATACTGAAAGCATAAGTTGTTTTCTCTTCAATTAACAACGGCTTTTGGGCTGCACAGCGAGTCTCCGTTTCAGTATTAAACCAGGGGTGTTGCTGGGCATTTTTAAGCTTTAAGCCCGCCACCGTACCGGTCCAGCCGAAATGTTACACGATTACCAATTTACACCTTTAATAAAAAACACGGGTTTTACAGGCCGTAAAGTAACTTTAGTTGGACCTTTAAGTTACAATCAGTTCACGTAAATGTTGCATTTCCCTACTTCTACATCATGTGATTAACACAAAGACAAAGCTGTGTTAGAGTGGCATTCTAAAATGTAAGGCCGAAGGAAGGTTTGTGTACTTGTGTTCAGAGTTCAAATGCCAACTGAATCGGCGGCTGGAGTTTCCTGGCGCAGAACTCCTGGATCATCTTGTCTGTGTCGATGCTCTTGTTCCTGTAGGCATGTAGAAGCGCGAGCCCAGAGAGCCTCTCTGCTCACCTAGTAGAGCGCAAGTACGTCTTGACCCTTCGCATGCAAGTCCACATGCAACTGAATGATCCTTCCGAAGTTGCTGTTGACACTGGCATCGTCAAAAGAATTGTGAGAATAGCAGAGACGTTGGGGGTACAGCTCCTTATTCGTGAGGCATAGGGTATCTTGCAGAGTTGATGGTTTCTCTGAAGCAAGCTGCTTCCACTTTGACTTCCACCTCACAATTTTCCCGTCAAAAATAACCCTCTCTGTCAAGTCGTTGGCATAGGTGCAAAAGATCTTGTCTGTTGTATCCGGATTGAGTAAGTTCACCTTTGTGGGGATGAGATATTGCCCGAGGAATCGATCATGCCGTTTCAGCAGCCTTTCATTGAGCTCTTGTATCAAGTGATCTACTAGAGGTAAGTAGAGTGCTCTTCGGCAGTACTGTTTGGGCGTGTTGGCAGGAACATTGACTCGTTGCTGTTGATTAGCTGTCTTGCGCGGTGTTTTCGGATCAATGTTCGTCATCATCCACTCCGCTGCCATTTCATTTGCTCTTTCAAACAGCCCGTCCCACACCATCTCGTCATCTCGCTCCTCTTGTAGTATATTAATCACAACCCAAGATTCGTTTGCTATTTCAATCAGATCTAGGTTTTTGCCCTGAAGAATGTTTGACTTTTTTTTAAATTTGGCAGTTCGAAAAAAAAAACTCCCCCAAAAATCTTTTAAACCCGTGCTTAACTGGCTTACAGTCAGGTACGCACCTGGTTGGAACCACATTTTACAACTAGCAGTAATCAGGGATTATTAAGTGCGTTTGAATGTTTTTTTTTTTATGGGTATTGAGGTTTGCCCCATTTGACCTTGAGGAGGCAGCCTGCCAAGCTTTTTTTTTCGTTTTCTCTTTTTGCCAAGGGCACAAGGGATATCTCTTTGCGACTTCCTGTAAATTTGAAGTCTCTGTGTGAATTACTTTTGTCTGCTGTAGAATTGAATTCTTGACCGATTAACCAATTACGATTGTCTTGCGAAAAACGTGCGCGCGCACCTTGCTGGAAGAGTCTATCACGTATTTCCGGTACTTGACCCAACCACAAAATCGAGTTTCTCTCGGCTAAATGCTCGTGCCCAGGACTCTTGCAATTTGAGTTTAGGTTGCGTTCTCCTACCGTCGAACGCAACAATATGAATACTACGATATCTTGCACATCTTTCTTCCAAAATGGTTTAAAAAAAGTCATCACTTTTCATTTCACCCTTTAATTTTTTTTAGCAATGTGAGCAACATAGGGTTTTAAGTGTCAGTCCTTTTTATAAAACTCTTGGGTATGTCCCAGACAACCGGTCCCTTTTTAAAATAAGAGATAATATCACATGTCAAGCCGAGACGTCCCGAGCGAAAACAGTTACAGCTGCGCATCTGACCTTAAACGAATTAAAAGCTCAAAAAAAAAAAATTCTGATAAAACTATCAGGCATAATGATCATAGTTGGGCAAGAAAAGTTTAAAACCACCTTCCGTACAGTTATTTCCGTTTTATGAAGAAGTCTTTATGTTTAAATATTGCTGTTTTCTGTTTAAATATCGCCTTGATGTCAGCTAATACCTGCAAAACATGTCATAAAAATGTGATACGACAAAAAAGGGTTTTCTAATAACGCAAACGCCACTTGACAATTTTTCTCCGTCCTGTGTCAATGATATAGACAGATTTTTCTTTCAATAAGCGAATGCCGCTTTACTGGCGAAAGTACTAATTCGCGAGTCTTAATAAGTTGATGCTTTCAAGTCAACCTACTGGATTTAGTTAAAGCAGAAATTTTACGCGACGTATTTGGTAAGAACGACATTTCTTTCTCTGTTTTTTGGAGCGTCAGTACTATTTTCACTTCAATGATTTAAGGGCTCAATGCTTTTCAAACAAATGCTGTTTTAGTAACTCAGACTGAAACAGAGACGCAAACCGTTTAACGGATAAGGCTTATTAGAATAAAAATTTATTCTTGTGGATGCGTGGGGAGTTCGTTAACATTTTAAGTGAAAACTCACGTTTTGCTCTTAAATTAGAACGAAATTGATGTCTCTTTCCATCATTTTGGTTACACAGAGAATGATTAATTATTCCCTTCTGGTACTGATCGCATTCCTAGCTCCTAAGCGATGGAGAAGTATCAATATTTCAACATTGTATAACAAACCTCACATCATTTAGTGCAAGTTAAAGACTTTAATTTGAGGATTTTTAAAATGAAAAGAACATTTGTATTTAGTAGGAGAAATAGGCATCATGGATATGAAAACACTTTTTATTCCAAACTTATAAATTATATATTACTATATTATTTGAATTTTTAAGTGCATACTGAAGAAAACAAACGAATACACCATTGTAGGGCCGATTTTTACTTTTTTGGGATTATTGCCGTTAAAATTGTTTGTAAAATTTGAAATTGCAATTGAAATTGCCGTTGAAATTGTCGAGAAACTGTGTATTGCATTATTAAAATTTTCTACCCCATAACGTCAATTTTTTTAGCACAGGCCGAGTCGGGACTAAACGTTATTTTGTTTTGTTTTTTTCTTTTGGAGATTTAAACTGTAAACGTTCTTCGGATAAATGGCATAGTATTTCAGTAAATAAGGATATTTTCTAAAAATTTTCTAATTGGAAAATCTGTAGAAAACACCCCAAGCGGTACCAATCTACAAATTTACATAAACATATCTTTCATGTACTTAGGAAAAGTAGTTAAATAGGCTTTTGTAAAGTAAAATAAAAATACACCGAATACGTCTATCATAGAGAGAAATTGAGTTTACAGTGTCCAGTAAATGGCTACACGAAGAGTTTCTAAAGTCATTAAGGATAAATCTCAATATTCGCTTGTTTAAGAGCGGATCGATGTCCGTAAATATCGACCGGAGGCGTGCAATAGTGAAAATACCAAAATTCTCAAAAAATTCTCAGAGTAGCCCTAGGTAAACTGTTATCAAAAATATTTTTTACTTCTGCTCGATAATTGGTTTAGTCGACGTGCGGAGGTGATCTTGATTTCGCACCTCTCAGACCGGGTTTTACGGGTATGACACCGTTCATTACGGAGACCTCGTTTTAAAAACTAAAACAACTTTGTTGAGAACAACAAATAACTAATCATATAAGGTAGATAATTATACACATTTTAAGTGGGGATTTTGTCAGTTTGAACTAAAATAGAATATTTGGGAGAATTTTCATTATTTATATTATTTTGAGCGATTTCATCCAATGCAATATTGAGAGCCAAAAATCATCGACTGGTACATGGCCTACAGTGCAGAGTCTTACACCACGTTAAAAAAGCATTATTTCGTCTTTCAAAATCTGTTTTCAAAACCATGGGCAACTCAAAGGAAAATTTTTAAAATGTTTATATTATAGACAATAAGTTATGGAATAATTGTTGAAATCGAGAAGACGTTTTCGAAAAATCTCCACATGTAATATTCACTGTGAGTCTGATTAAAAAGATGAAAACTCGAGATAAATGAATTAAAACTGAAAGAAAAAGAAGCAAATGCGTTAAAATGACATACAGATGATAAACATTAAAACACACATCGTTTCCAAACATTAATGCAAGCTGGATTATAGCAATAAGTGGCAGAGGAATAAAACTCATTGGTGGTCATGGTAACAGGGAGCCTATCAGAACTGGTATAAATTATTCAAGACTTATCAACTCTAATGAGTCAGTATTGCTGGCGGTTAAGTCCCTTGTTTATTTTGATGTTTTACCTCTCGACAGAAAACGAACAAGAGAAAAACTTCCCCTGAAGTAAGTAGAGACTGCATTTCTAGAATTTCTATGTCTTTCAAACGATCACGATCGATCGATCTTATAAAGAACTGCACCAAGCCCTTGGCCAACATATGAACTGACTTGCTTGAGACGATAATTCCTACCTAGCTTTTATTTAACTGGGAAAACTAACTTAATGTTCGCGTTATGAACGTTCTCATTTTTTCTCGCGCAATCATGGATACAGGGGTTAGTTTCATAAAGAAATGGTGGTGCTAAGTCGGGTGGCGGAGGGGTGGGGGGAGGGGGGGGTTAGTGAAACACGAAAATTTGGTTTTACCAACTGAGTTGATCAGGAACAAAAGTTGGTCGCTGTAAAGGGATTAGAACAAAATAATGACAGAAATGAAAAATAACAAGATTTGTAACTTAGTTTCCTATCAATTGCGGTTACCGAGTGTGATAAATGCCTGATACAGCTAAAATATGGAAAACAACAGTATTTTAACATCTCTGTCAGCGATTTTCTTGTATTACTACAGAATTCATGTGAAATAAAATGAAATCACTACGTTTGAATTGTGAAACTGCATGATGCAACAATAATGTTATATTTTATTTACCAATTAAGTCTTCACTCTTAACAGAGTATTGCAGACTGCTTTAAATAATAAAATTACAATAATAAATAAAACAAAAACACAAAATTGCTGATCAATTATGTAAGGTTACACTTTCTACCTTCCAACAGCTCAAGCGTCATACAGGTATTACATCAAAGACAACAAGTTTATAATTTTTTAACAAGTGAACGATTTTCGTTCATAGACGGTATTTTCAGCGAGGAATTCAATTGAAACTATTTATTACGGACGTAAGCATCGAAGAATGATATCAACCCTTTCACTCCTACCTCCAATAAATATTCTAAATTCCATGAGTTAAATTATGAAAAACAAATGGTACCATGCAAAAGTATTGCCATTTGAATGGCCACACCACATTATTTCGTCAAATTAAAAGAAAAAATAGATTAATGGTGCGGTTTTTTTGGGACATATTATGGGCATTCCAAAAACATAATAATTTTCAAAAATAATACGACTTTTTTAATCATTTTCACAAACATGTTTCGACGGTACATCCGTCATCGTCAGTGTGACGGTTATGAAAGTTTACAGTGATTTAAAACGTGCCTGTTGCAAATCATACGTTGAATTGCGTTTGAAAACAATACGCTACTTAACAATACGCTAGATAAATTTCGAAGTTAACGGAATTAAAAGAATGCGCGTGCGCGTGCAACTAGAGGGAAAGCGTCAAATTGATATGTTTGACCTGTTGATTAAGGTCGGGCTTTTCCCACTTGATATACATAGACTCCTTAAGCTTAACTTGGTATTTGGTCGGCGCAGAGTCTAAGATCTTGAAACAGTCTAAGTTACAAGAAGTACGGCACGACTCTGAAGCCTGCAAATGCTTATAAACGTGAGAAGATCTGTCCGATGACAAGTGCTCATGCACGCGCGTGGAGAAATGTCGGCTTGTTTCGCCAACGTAACAAGCCTTACGAGGACCCCTAGGGACTTGTAGGGCCAATAGGGTTTAGGCAAATCAAAAGCACGTGCTTTAGGGAAGTTGTGAAGGGCACGCCGCAGCTTTTTCGCGAGTGAGAATAGTCTACAGTAGGATACAGGAAGTTAACAAGAAAGAAAAGGTACAATTTCAGTCAAATAAATAGAGTATGGAGGTTTCGTATTCTATCGAAAAAAGAGTATGGCAAAGTACTGTATGGTAAATCCGGATTACTGCTTTTTAGTTATAAGCACTTTAAGCTTAATGTTTCGATACAGTTTTCTGGAGACGATACCTACATTTTTCAATCGGCCGTTGAGCGGTCTTTACCAAGTCAGATCAAGGTGAAATTTTTACTATTAACTGGTTTTGAATTGAAGTTTGGCTAAATATATATTCTGGTAAAATCGATATTACCATGACGACGATAAACAAGAAACTTCTAAATCAGTAAAAGATTTAAGATTTCGCATTGAAAATCGGAATTGTAGTAATACTGGTTTCTAGATGAAAACTGAATAGGTCTTTCTTAATCCTACTGAATACTATTCCAAGTGAAAGACGCAAAAAAACTGTTTTAGTTGTCGGTTTGAAAACACGGCGAAAACAAACTCTTTTCTCTTCTTCGAATTGCTAATTAGAGAACAGACCTCTGGAGAAAGGGTAAAGCAAATCGGAGAATAGACTCTGTTGTAAATTTCAGTGCTGAAAAAACTCATCAAGTTACTAGCGGAGCTCTGCGGGCCGAAGGCCCGCGCGGAGCGCTATACTCATAGAACCGATGCTCGTCATTTTTCATGGTCATGGCCAGCGGAATGTTTCGCGGGCAGCGTCTGTCATGTCTGTCATGTCAGTCCGGTGTCCGAACGAACGTTTTTCGCGCGGCTACACAGCCGAATGTCACGTCAGCTATACGCTCAACACTCTTGTTGAGTCAGTGGTTAACCGTTGAGTTTAGCCGAGAAAACCATTTGCAAAGTTGTTTTTCCCGGCATTTATCCGCGGTTTGCTACTCAAGACAGGTTTTGCATTTCTCAAACAGTGGTCAAGACCGCATTTAAGGCTGCGTAACTCTGCAAGTCAAGCGTTTTGGAGGAATATAGAGCTAAGTGCTTAAGCTTATTTTTAAACCTGATTTCGTCTTAACTTGAAGCTAGTATCATTACTTTACTGTTCTATATTGTGCAATTTTGGCTTGCATTTAAAAAGGTTTCAATTTTGAATAATTAGGTTATATAAAATGTCAATACATGATTTCTTTCATCGAAGACAATCAGCTCGGCCTCGATGAATGGTACGTTTTGCTTTTAAACATAAACTAATGGAGATTTGGACAATTTTTTTCGAAAGAAGATTGTGTTGTCCATTTTTATGTGTTTGTTTATTCATTACATTGGTTGAAAAACGATTTTATGTAAACAAAACAAGACTGATTTTATGGTACCGTTCTATCTTCACTCGCGTCACCTTAATTATGCAAATATGTTTGTGTATTTTTTGCAATTTTGATTTTCAAATCAGTTTCTCGGGCAATTTTTGACAAGCAACAAGTGTATTTTCTTCGGAAAGTAGTCGTACTAGTCATTCTAGACGGAGAAAAAGTTATTTTTGTGAATTAACTTTTGTACGGTCTAAATGTACTGTGCAGACGGTCGCGTAATATTGCTAAAATTGAAAAATAGCCTTCGTCAATCTTAATTCTAGTGCTTTTAAACATAAATTAATGGAGATTTGAATATTTTTTTCGAAAGAAGATTGTGTTGTCCATTTTTATGTGTTTGTTCATTAAAGTTTATCTTTTTAACGTTTTTTATATAATTAAAATTAAAATTAGCATTATTATATTAGTTTAATTAGGATAAGTTATTTCTTGTATATATTCATCTTTTATAATAATTTATAATGTAATTAGTTAAATGATATATTAATTACGCAGGGCCCCAATGGATATCAGTTTAGAGCTGAATGGGTTACCCTGCATAAATAAAGGTTACTACTACATTCATTACATAGGTTGAAAAGCGATTTTATGTAAACAAAACAACACTTTGATTTTATAGTACCGTTCTATCTTCACTCGCATCGCCTTATGCAAATATGTTTGTGTATTTTTGCAATTTTGATTTTCAAATTAGTTTCTCGGGCAATTTCTGACAAGCAACAAGTGTATTTTATTCGGAAAATAGTCGTTCTCTTGAGTTATTCTAGACGGAGAAAAAGTTGTTTTTGTGAACTTTTGTACGGTCTGAATTAATGTACTGTGCAGACGGTCGCGTGATAAGCTTACTGTTTTAGAGAATTGCTAAAATTGAAAAATAGCCTTCGTCAATCTTAATTCTAATGCTTCCGACCTTTCACCTTAGTTAAACTTGTTCACAGAGCGGCGCTGTTAGGCTAAGCCTATCTATATATATTAGTGATGATTAGCCCTAGTTAGCAAAATGGGGACCACACGAGGCAAAGAAAAAGATCATTGATCTACCTAGGATTCGAACCCATTACCTCCGGATTAGATGTTCTGTTGCTGTACTGTTCGAGCTATGAGGCCGCACGGGAGCAGATCCCCCGGGGAGGAGGAGGTACTCAACAATCCCCGTATAGCCCGTTATAGGGAGTACCCCCCCCCCCCCCCCCCCGAGCAGATCGTGGATGATAAGATGGTAATTCGTGACAATAATAAGAATGTTAAGGATATGATGAATGTGTGTTGTCGTTTACGCGGCTTATTTCACTGTTGATATTTAGAGAACGTATCTCGGAACCAGGGTACTTTACAGTACGATCGATAAAAATCCTAAATCAAAATCTATTATCTCTGGGTTCCGCAGCCGGGGGCCGGTGGAAGAGATGTACTTTTGTCCGCGAACACGCGCGTCCACGAAATTGTGCCCAAAATTCTTAATACAATCGAACTTTCCAGCCAAGCATCTCAGTTTGGTCTCGAAGAGATGTCTAAAATTCACAACTTACAACTCTACTTCAGTAATATTGGCAATTTTATTATATTCAGTAAGCAACTGGATTCAAAATTGACGTTATATCATGTCATCCAATCAACACCAAAAAAGGTTTCTTCCCGGGGGCTGCTTTATTGTAAGGCTTATCTCAAATAGACAAGACTTTCTTTATTAAAGTGGTTCTAGGGCCTGCTTAACAGCGAATATGTTTTTTTGTAAACATGCAAGAAGATGCTTACACGTGAGATCGCTTTCTAAAATAATTGCACGCTTGTCCGTTGCAAACTGAATAATGGCAGACGGAGTTTCGACTGTCGAAAAGAAAAGAAAAGAAAAGAAAAAAAAATTGTTTTTGATTCGTTTTATTTTAACGGCCAACAACCTCAACCGAATATTTTTTCGAAATTATGTATTTAACTTCAACTTCCATTGACCATTTTCAAAACGGAATGTTTATATTTCAAGAAATACAGCTGTACGGCGTTTTGTAAAAATAGCAATGCCGTCACTGCGTTGCTATTGCAACTCCGATCCCAATAAAACTCAGTTCATCTGAAACTTCGTTTGTATATTTCAAAGCACTCAATATATTCTATTCTATATTATATTCTATCGTTGTATTTCCTGTTGAAACTGCGAAGCTATCGCAATGAAAATCTGATCGAGCCACTCAATTTAAAAGGATGGCCCTGCAATGGAAATATTCACGAAAAATACTGACAACTTTCACCAAATCCTACACTACGAGCAGTCCCTCTTTCCCAGCTTAGTCCGTCGAGCGGGAAACGAAAAAACGTTGGCGAGACGGACGCGCCCATCTCGCCATCAGTTCCGTTTCCCGCTCGACGGGCTAAGCTGGAAAAGTGGAACTGTCTTAGTCTAACCAAATCCTTAGGTGTAAACAGGGAAACATTATTGCATCCAAAATTGTTCGCGTTTTTTAAGAGAGAATGTGACAGCACTAGAGCAAAGTACCTCCGATTTCATAGCTAAAAAATATAAACTGAATGAAACGAATCGAAATTTGGCTCCGAAATTAACAGGTTAAATTCCATAAAATAAAAAAGGGAAAATATTTCTCATCGTAAGTCGCAAACATTACATCGCTATGACTTACATCGGTTACCAATAACACGTGACCCACCGCTTTCAAAAAAAGCTGATAAAGTTGTGTTTTAGTGGACGTCAATCAAAGAATAGCCGTTAAAATTATTTTGGATTCTGACAGAATTTCAAGCAAACAGAGCCACAAAATTGACAATTTTACCCACTAAGAGAAGGTAAAACTTAATCAAACTTAAATTCCAAACTAGTTTAAACAAAAAGAAAAGCTGTCGGCGGAAACCGTATTTATAAAACTTTTGAATTTCACTACACGTGATAATTTGCAACTCAGTGACGCATGATGAATAGAAGGCGGATCACAATCATAGCCGCGGCTGCAAACAGCGCCATTTTTCTTTTTTTTTTCTTTATCATGTTGAATGAAATCTTCTCTTTAAAATTGTAATTGAGTTTGAATTTAGTTGTTTTAAAATGTTTACCAACTTATAACATGTTAAATGAAAATCACAATGTTACACCAATATCTGGATTTTAAAAAAGTCATGAAATGAATTAGCAGTTCAGCCTTGAGAACATCTCAGGATAAGTCCGACCAATCCCTTCCATGTTAAGAGAAACGTACTAGAAGTTATTAATAATTTACCGTGTTCTGATATCTTCAAACAAACTCTTTTCCGACGGTATTTCTCCTAGTCTCAGCCGTTCAGTTTGTTCAATGCAATTGAAAATTCTTTCTTTTTCACGTATTTAATTTGTTCCTTTCATATAAAGATTTGTTTTATCATTTTTGCACTATAAACGTACTATTTTAATACCGTGACGTTGTTTAATTACTTTCAGAGAATACAGTATACGTTCAACATTAATGTTTCAGATGTTATTTTTCATTGTAAACTAGCATGAAGAACTAAGATCTCTTTAAAATTACGGTAAAGTACGTTAACCTTTCTAGCGCTTAACTAAACTGAAAAAATACTGCAATTAAACGCCTTTGCCTAAAACATTAGCAATTAGTTTAATTATCGGTTGAAAACTAAAAAAAAACAGAAAAAAATATGTGCCAAGAGCTTATGGCGTAAAATTATTTCCATAATTTAAAATAGTTATTTTTTAAAGCTGCAGAGTCAAACTTGAGTTTGGTGGATGTCAATCAAAGGAAAGCCGTTAACATCGTGTTTTAAATTCCGACTGGATTTCGAACAATCATTTATCAAAAAGAAACAGATTATGTTTGTCACCGGCATCACCAGGCTAATAAGTTCTTCGCTGCAATTGTGTGTGTGTGTGTGTCATCGGACATAATATTATAATGAAACGATTTTCAAACAACCTGATAGGGACCAACGATATATATTTTTTTAATTGGAATAATCTTACTTAGTTAAATTATCGCAGTTTTGAATAGTTTTAATGACGGTATAAGGTAGCTTTCCAAAGGAAGGTTGTTATTTTTTCAATAAAAATTACTGGAAGACATATGCGCGCGGAATAGAAAACGCGTACCTGAATCAATGGATCTATAAACAATGGAATTACCTTCCAAAACAATTTGTTTCTTAACCAACTAAGCCTTGTGAAGTCTTCCTTAGTAAAAATGGAGAAAATGACTTGCTCAAAGATATCCTGTTCTCTTATATAAATTAATAACTATACAGGAATACGTATACTCTGCAAGCAGTAAAGCATCAACGAATCGAAGAAACCCTTACGTTAGTAACATTCTTACTCGTGTATGAAGGACATCATAATAGAGTGCAGTCGTTATTATCTTTTTGTTGTCATAAAAAACCGAAAGATAACAAAAATGAAAACTGAATCATGTTATAATTATTGTATGACCAGCTAGTGTCAGTATTCAGTATTTTATTCGAAAGTTTAAAATGGTATGAAAGGGTGTTTAGCTCTTCAATTGAAAAATAACAATGGGAAGAAAAATTGGCCTGTTAAGACTCCGTCAGATCTTTCAAATGAAGTAATAAATTATTCATATTTTGCTACTTTTAAAAAGTGCCAAATTTGCTTTCACTGTCACTTATTTTCCTTGCGTGAGTAAGGCCTTTATTTGAGTGGGGTTTACAGTGCGTAAATAAAAACGAGTTGAAAAAAAATACTATACCCGACAGTGGAAATTCATCATCATTGCCAAGCATTACGGGACATTGAAAGACTGTCTGGAGTTGCCTTTTACGGGTAACAAATGAGAAACATATTTCTCTGAGGTAAGTTAGAAATAACTGTCCATACATCGTGTTATGACTAATACTTTTATAACACCATATGTAAATTTATAGTCACGTACTGTTAATTTCTCCAGTGGCTTCAAATAGCCTTAAGAACCTTTAACTACCATGTAAGGAAACGAGAGTCAATTTAAGGGCAAAAGGCAAAAAAGCCATAATCTTTATTTTTAACAACAAACTATATATTAGTACAAATTTTAAAGCAATGGTGCATTGTTAAGTTTAACAACATTTCAAGTGTTTGTCTTTTAAAAGAAGAAATATATTATTTATTCATTGCCACTTAAACTGTCACTTGCATTTCGCTTATCAGTTTTCCGTGCGTAAAGCCGTAGTTTTAGTTGGGTTTGCGTGTGAGAGTTGAAAAAATTACTCGACAGTGGAAATTCACCATTATTACCTTTTACGGGAAACAAATAAGAAATATATTTCTCTGAGGTAAGTGAGAAATGTTTTGCTATGCTGGCTAATTATAAGTGTTCATTCCTTTCCAAAACGAAGATGCTTTTTTCCGCACCATTCAGGAATCAAAACAACAATGTTGCGAGCGCATGATTCGTCTTTAGAGTATTAGAACTAGCTCAGTTTACGCAGTTTGCGTGTGAGAGTTGAAAAAATTACTCGACAGTGGAAATTCACCATTTATTACCTTTTACGGGAAACAAATAAGAAATATATTTCTCTGAGGTTAGTGAGAAATAATTGTCGCATCCGCGCCTTCTTTCGTGTTTTGCTATGCTGGCTAATTATAAGTGTTCATTCCATTCCAAAACGAAGATGCTTTTTTTCCGCACCATTCAGATATCAAAACAACATAATGTTGCGAGCGCATGATTTGTCTTTTGAGTATTAGAACTAGCTCAGTTTACTCAGTTTTTAAGAAAAACCCCGGTTTTTAGACCAGAGTATACCGTATCCAATTATTGAAAGTTTCCTAAACATCAATGACACCAAGAAGATAGATTGCTGAAGACACCAGCATTTTGAATATCTATTTTTTCTTTCAACTTAAAGAGGAGTGGGGCATGTGAAATTAATTTGAATTTCCTTAGCAATGACGATAGCGTTGTTATGCGAGATAAAAAATGTTGTTTCCGTTTATAGTTATGATATGCTCTCTACGGTGAGTGAAGCAGACTTATTCTGGTATGTTTGCAATTTTTGTGCCCGGATGGTTTTTTTGGCAAAGATGAGCTATTGCTCTGCAGGCAACATTTTGGAATTGTAGTAATACTGGTTTCTAGATAAAAATAAGTCTTTCCTAATCCTACTGAATACTATTTCAAGTGAAAGACGCAAAAAAACTGATCTTGATCTTCGTGGGATTCGAACCCATTACCTCCGGATTCGATCTTCTATTCACTGTTCGAGCTATGAGGCCGCACGGGAGCAGTTACGTTGTCGTTTACTCGGCTTATTTCACTCTTGACATTTAGAGAACCCTGTAGCCAGGGTACTATAAAAATCCTAAAACACAATCTAATATCTGTGGGTTCCGCAGCCGGTGGAAGAGAGTGTACTTTTGTCCGCGAACACGCGCGTCCACGAAATTGTGCCCAATACTCTTAATACAATTCCAGCAACGCATCTCAGTTTGGTCTCGAAGAAATGTCTAAAATTCACAACAGTTCTACTTCAGTAATATTGGCAATTTTATTATATTCTGTAAGCAACCAGTTCGGTAGCGTGATAGCGAAGGCTTTGTATCAGTATCAGTATATCTGGTTTATGCCTTACCGTTGTGGGTGCCACTTTACAGTTATCTTGGATGCCAGAGGTTCTATTTTTTAGTGATATTAAATGTGTTCACAACACAATTGAAAGCAAATTGAAAACATTCTAAACATGCAAATATGCCATGTATACATTTGAAATCTTGGTTTGCCTGGCATCGAAAACAGTTCTCTTAAAAATGGCTAAACATGCTTGTTCCCAGAGTCTAACCTGATTATGTTTTGGTTAAAAATGATCCACGTCTAAAAAAAACAAGAAAGAAAATATCATATATTTAGTCGAATGAATGCCCTAGATTAAATCCCTTTTACTCAAAGGCGAAAACAAAATAATGACCCTAAGTTTCCAAAACAGAAACAGACCAATCATCGTCGACCATCTGATCTTTTATTAGGATTATGATCATGTTATGATCATAACATGATAGCTGTTGAGCTATCAATCAGTTTAGGAAAAAGTCACTGCGTAATGATTTTAAACAGGAAACTCAAGTGACGTCACCGTGACAGTTTTGATTCACAGCCAATCATCGTGGAATAACTTGATCTTTATCATGACCTTTACAATGTTATTCGGTTTAGTGGAGCCATTTCCTTCAATTAAGGTCAAGTAATACAGGCAACAAAATCATGCATCTTGTCCTGCAACATTATTGCGTTGCAGGTTGCAGCCCGGAAGTTGCGCTATTTTCATGTTGCACTTAGGTGGTAATACGTGCGACATAAGGACTGCAACCTGCAACACAGCATTGTTGCGCGACAAATCGCATGATTTTGTTGCCCGTATATTACTTTACCTTTTAACCCTCGGACGTACACGCAAACTTATACACCCACCGTAAGTGGAACAAGGGGTGGAGGTATGTCCAGAAATGCAAGCTAATGAGATTCATGCTCTTTATGATAGACATCATGAAGTGTCCCCTAGACCTAATTCTCACCTAAACACAAGCAATTCTGTCAAACATGAAGTCATATGGAAATTACAAATAATTGTGTGTAATATGAAGTGCGCAAGGTCCGAGTTACGTGAATTTCTGGACATAAGTGAAGGGAGGGGTGGGAGTATAAGTTGGGTTTTTGCGGTGTTACAATATTTCGGAAATATTTTAAATCTAACAGATATCCTGTGATAAGGTAAATATTATGGGTTGCAGTGCTGCTGGGGGTCTGTGAAGTCATCTAAAATGGCCGCCCATATGGCCGCCATCTTGGATTTTACTAAAACTTCAACTTTATCTGGAAAATGCGGAAATAGCAAATATTTTTTGCTAGAGTTGCAAAATATTATACAATTAAAAATTTTGCAGCTTTTTGTAGCATTTTAAATGGTATTTTTTTCACCGACAAATGGTAAAAACACACTTTTTTATTCAAAAAAGGCCTGACCTCTTGCTACTTATGACGTCATATCTTGTTACCATAGCGGCCGATTGTCACTAAACTTTACCAAATTTTGTGTCGTACGGATAAATGAACAACTACTGAAGACGGCATGTGCTAACAATAATTGCTCTTGAAAAAATCCGAGAAAAGCATTGAGAGGGGTGGCATCCATCCCTCTCCCCTTGTGCGTCCGAGGGTTGATCATTGTTATAAAGTACGTAACTAAATATTCTAGCTTAATTTGGCGTGTAAATTAGGACATTTTACAGAAACTGCATTGCCATCTGATACACTTTGACAACTGAATTTAACTGCAAATTGTCAATTGTCGACATAACCTCTTAGGAAAACATTGCATATTTGGTGTTTGGAGACCAGCAACTGAATTAGCCTGTGCACATCCGCTCCCTCTCCACAAGAAAAATCGGAGGGAAGGGGAGGGGGCGGCTGTACACAAGCTACAAATGAATAGACATCCTATTAAAATGTATAAGTCGACTTTAAGTCAAATAATATTAATATTATTATAAATGATTCCAGTTTGAATGCCATTTTATGAACGTGCAGCCCCTTTTTTAATTTTCAAAGTGAAAGTATAGAGAACCGCGTTGTTATTGCGTTTTTTTTTACAATTTGGTGAAGATTATTTTCTAAGCCAGTTTTAGAATACGTCTACAAACCTTTCTGGTGAGACAGTTCTTTTGAAAATTGACATTCAATTAGTCTTTTTAAGTATTTTAGGGTTTATTTCTAGCCTCTTAAAACGTGCCATTATTTGCGTGTACTCGTACTGGTGACGTATATGTGGCATTATAACTCGAAAAAGTACGCGGATGACGTACGGCGTATGCATAATAGCGATATGACGAACTCGATCTAACCAATCACAGAGCGTGCATCTCTTTGAACATTGTATAATTAGCAATATTAATAACAATAAAATCATTCGGTAACGGGTTTTTATTTACAGCATAGTACTCTTCTTGGCAAAACTTTACAAACTGGTTTTAAAATGAATTGGTATGAGTAAAAGATCTGAAACGCTTGAGTAAATGATGGAAAATTCTATGGTGATGACAAAAAAACTTAGATCTGGAGTTCTATTGTTGGTTGCTTAAAAAATGAATTAAATTAACAACAAATCATAATCATTTGCCACAACTGGACACTTACTTCCCAGTCGTCCTAGGCGGGGTTGTTTCTTGGACTGCACTTCCATTTGAATCACGGATAAATATTCCAGTGCAGTTTAGTGTTTAAGGAATTACCAGCTCTGGGCCAGGTTCTTCGAAAGCACATTAACTTACGCTAATCCCGGATTAAAAATTCGTGAGGTTTTCATTTCTCTGTTTCAAAGTGTTTTCAAAAGGTCATTTGTGGCTAGTAGTGAAGACAAATTAAAGTCGAAACTGAAGAGCATAAAACTTTGTAAAAGTTTCAATTGTTGAGTTATTTAACTGGATTCAAAATTGACGTCATTTCACGTCATCCAATCAACACCAAAACGGCTTCTTCCCGGGGGCTGCTTTATTGTAAGGCTGATCTGAAATAGACAAGGCCTTCTTTATTTTATTGGTTCTAGGGCCTGCTTAACAGCGAAGATGTTTTTTAAAAAGATACTTGAACGTGAGATCGCTTTCTAAAATAATTGCAGACTTGTCCGTTTCAAACTAAATAATGGCAGACTGGGTTTCGATGGTTTTCAGTCAGCTATTTCTAGGCTCAGTAAGCTTATATAGTTATAAATTTAGCGTTTTATTAACCCATTGAATGAATTGCAGTAAAACAAAAGTCAAAAAGAAAAGAAAAGATAAAAAATGCTTTTGATTCGTTTCATTTTAACAGCCAACAACCTCAACCTAATATTTCTTGAAATTATATTTTTAACTACAACTGATCATGGCCTGATCACGTGCACTAGCGGGCAACAGTGCAATGTAACCCTCTGACGTCAAAATTGTTGCCCGCTTTCGCAAATGTTGCCCGCTTAGCACAATTGGCGGGAAACAGTTTGTTTGTTAGATGTCATGTGACGATGAATCAACCAATCAACGCGCACGTTGTATTGACAAAAACTCCAGCTATATAACAACGCTTTTTGTTAAGGACAGCAGGATGTTTATTTGACTCTTTTTCGTTAAAAGTCTATGAGGACTATTTTGTACTCAAAAAGATATTTTCCATCAGTTTGAAAGTGGGAGGTAAACAGCAAAAAAATAACCCATTTAAGTTGCAACTCATTGACGCGGGTGCAACGTAGGTGTCCAAATTACAGCTATCCAATTACAAAAAGTTGTAATTGGATCGCTGTCATTGGACAACCACGTGACCTCGCGCCAATAGCAAAGCGCACAAATGACGTCAGTACTCATGTTTGTCTGAGTTTATAATTTATTCTTGTTTATTCTTGCATTTCTGACAATAGAAATTCCTTATTAAGAATCCCCTGAGAGTCACGTTTGGTTTGTTTGTCTGAGTTTTAGTTCTATAAATAGTAATTGTGCGCTTCGCCATTGCGTAAGAAATAAGCGCGGATGACCAATCGCAATCGAGAATTTTGTTATTGATACGATTATGGATATAATTTTAAGCCATAATCCCTTGGCAGATGTTTCTTCTGATTTTCAACCGATAATTAAACTGATTGCTAATGTTTAGGCAAAGGTGTTTTAATAAAGGCAGTATTATTTTCAGTTTAGTTAAGCGGTACTTTTAAAGCGATTTAGTTCTTGATGCTAGTTTTCAATGAAAAGTATACTGATCGTTAAACGACACATTTATGTAAAATGTAAATTTCTCTGAAAAGTAATTAAATGTCACGATATTAAAATGGGACGTTTTAGTGCAAAAATGATGAAACAAATCTTTATATGAAAGGACAAAATTAAAGATGTGAAAAAGAAAGAATTTTCAATTGCATTGAACAAATTGAACGGCTCAGACTAAAAGAAATACCGTCGGAACAGAGTTTGTTTACAGATATCTGTACATGGTAAATTTTTAATAACTTCTAGTACGTTTCTCTTAACATGGAAGGGATTGGTCAAACTTATCCTGTGATGTTCTCAAAGCTGAACTGCTAATTCATTTCATGACTTTTTTAAATCCAGATATTGGTGTAACATTTATAATAACATGTTTGTGATGGATTATGTGTCACATCATCAGGCTAATACGTTCTTCGCTGCAGCTGTGTGTGTGTTTGTGTCATTGGTCATAACAATGAAACGATTTTCAAACAACCTGATAGGAACCAATGATATATATTAAATTGGAATATATCTTGGTTAAATCATCGCATCGCATCGTTTTTAACAATTTTTTTATGACAGTATAACGTAGCTTGTTTATTTTTCAATAAAAATTACTGAGACAGTACATGAACTAATGGCTTATGTAAACAATCGAATTACCTTCCAAAAAAATCCGTTTCTTAACCAACTAAACCTGTTACTTATTTTCCTTGCGTGGGTAAGGCCTTTATTTGAGTTGGGTTTACAGTGCGTAAATAAAATACGAGTTGAAAAAATTACTACACCCGATAGTGGGAATTCATTATTGCCAAGCATTACGGGATATTGAAAGGCTGTCTGGAGTTGCCATTTGAGAAATAACTGTCGTGTTATGACTAATACTTCTATAACACCATTTGGATCACGTACTGTTAAATTGTCAAGGCTTCAAATGGCCTTAAGAATAACCTTTAACGATCAAGTGAGAAAACGAGGGTAAAAAAAGCCATTATAATCTTTATTTTTTAACAAAATCGTCTTTTATTTTCGTCTTTATGTAACGAGGTTGACATTAAATAGTCATTAGGCTAACAAATTATATATTAGTACAAATGTTAAAGCAATGCTGCATGCTAAGTTTCACAACATTTTTTATACGTATTCATATTTTATGACAGTTGCAGCCTGTTTAATTATATATAATTTGGAATATTTTATATAGCCTTGTCAACTTTTAGCGGGTGGTCTATATAGGTTATAACTCGACCTGTTAAGACTGGTTTTGTCTTTATTCATTGTTACTTAAACTGTCGCTTACATGTCGCTTTCTTTTTGCGTGGGTGCGTATAAAGGCCGTAGTTTCAGTTGGGTTTGCCTGCGAGAGTTGAAAAAATTACTCGACAGTGGAAATTCACCATTATTACCTACGGGAAACAAATACGAAATATATTTCTCTGAGGTAAGTGAGAAATAACTTCCGTTTCATATGTTGTTAAAACTTCACATATTTTATAAGTTTTAACAGATGTAATTGTCGAGATCCATTTATTTCAATTCGTACGAAGTATCTGAATGCATCATGTTATGACAGACACTTTTATCAACTTCATATTTAAAGTTCGCTGTTAAATTTTCATTGTTACAATTGGCCTAAAGAATAAGCTTCAACGTATTCTGCTTAAAGGGGACAAAAGGTGGAAAAGCCGTAGAAAAAAAAATGTCACCGTTGTCATGTTTCTTTTGTTTTCTTTCGCAATGAATGATTTTTTGTAGTTCCCGTAATACTTGGAATTAAACCGGGCGTTTCATAAACTGAATGGCGTTCAGGGCGAGATCTTGACAGTAAGGCCCAGTTCAAACGTCGAACTTCACATGTGCCGAACCTAATGCAAATGAACAAGAACAATAGATTTTGCTCATTTGCAAAAGGTTCGGCACATGTGAAGTTCGACGTTTGAACTGGGCCTAAGGATGGTGGATTCATACTAGACAGTAACTCCGTTCTTATGTTTCTAAACAGTACTCACTTTTACGTGCTTTCAATATATTAGTGGGTTCATACCAGACAGTAAGTCCGCTCTTATGTTTCTAAGAGGTTCTCATTTGTAAGTGCTTTCAAGACTTCAGTAAACTATTAGATGTTTCAATGTAAAATTACAGAATCCATGGTGGTGGTTGTATTTTTCATTTCGCATTTTGACCTCACTAAAAATGGAAGTGAATGGTGGGTTAGGTATGGAGTGTCTACATCAAATTGGCGTCGCTTGTAGCAAGGAACTTGATTAATCTTCAATTTTTATTGTCTCGGTCAATTTAATGAGGAACATAGAGCGGAAAAGTTGAACACATGGTGTCGGATCATAACTGCGTTAAGAACTAGGAAGAAGCACTCTTGGCCATGGCTTCTTCTACAAAAGAAACATAAAGAAGGTGTGGGAATAAACATACCGATAACGAAAAGAAAAGGAAAATAAAAACCACGGATACTATGACCACCAGAAAAGGAGGAATGACAGCTTGACCCAGATAAACCGGGAGGAGAGTTTTACCCTTGTTCACGTGTAAATCTTCATTCAACCTAAACAGCTTCCAACAAAGAAACAAAGAACAAAGATAGAGAAACAAAATAAAACAAAAGACCCCCGGTCATCATTGATAAACAGCACTTAGTTATGGGCGCACAGAAATATTCCAATCAAAATCCCAAGCGGCTACAGTGCACGAAAACCGCCACTCATCCGAGGTGCCATGAAAATAAAAAATGAGCGGGGCGGTAAACACAGAGAAAACGCCTGTTCGTAAATTAAAAAGTCAAAGCCCATTTATAAACTACATAGTTCAAATTGTTCCCGTCTGGCTAAAATGAGTAAGTACACTTCGTAACTCGAAATCTTGAAAAGGGCAGCATGAAAATAAAACGGGAGTAGGGTAGCCATTATTTGATAGCTTCCCGGAACAACTTCAGTTGCGGGGCTTTCTGCAATTTAACCAAATTACCATCGATATGATAAAATCACAACTTCACAACAAAGAAAACATGTCTCTCAAACGTTGCCATTCAAATTTACAAACAACAGAGATAAACTGTGAAAAACTGTTAGGCAGACCGCGTACCAGTTGTAAAAAATCTCAACTGCAATCCGCTGTAATCTTCAGTTTTGTCCATTCTTCCTTCGCTTCTTCCTTCGTATTTTGCTATGTTGGCTTAGTGTTCCTTCACTGTTTTGATCGATTATTTAATATTTACTAATTCAGAGGCTAGTTCCTAATGGGTTACAAAACTTTCGTGCGGTGGCCGCACCACTCACGCACATTCTCTTAACCACAAATCAATGCGGTGGCCGTACCAATTTTATAAACATAAATGCCTGTTGTTATTTTATCGACGATTTATTCTTGAAACTGTATTCTGTAACTTATTTCTACACTTGTTCGCTAGATTAAATGTCAATACTCGTTCTACACTCGATGTTCTTCAACTATTTTACCGAACGTTTCGATAATCCGTACTCTAAACAGAGTCAATGTTCCAAACTCCTTCCATACGTGATCAGTAAAAACATCACCTTTCGGTTATCAATAATTCTTCACTCTCTTCGGTCACGTGAGATGATAGTAGTAGGAGACGGAGGGTTGACACCCGGGATCGGGGATTAGCTGACGTCATGATCCCTAGGGGGGACGTCATGGGTTAAAAATAGGTAGAGATGACATCATAATCTATTTTAGGTCAATGGGGAGTGATGACATCATATTATAGATTGTTTGTTCGCACCCAGGATCGGGGATTAGCTAACGTCGTGATCCCTAGGGGTGACGTTATGGGTTAAAAATAGGTAGAGATGACATCATAATCTATTTTAAGTCAATAGGGGAGTTGGAGATAAGTGACATCATAGTCTATTTTTAGCGGAGCACTTGCCAGGCCGAAGGCCTGGCTGCGCAGCTCCATACTCATAGAACCTTTGCCGTCATTTTTCATGGTCATGGCTAGCGGAATGTTTCGCGGGCGCGTGTGTGCCCGCCCGCCGTGTTGGAACAACATCCGGGATCTTGAAAGCAAGGCTTTGTTTTTCGCGCGGCCACACAGCCGTGAGCTCGGTAAACACTTTAGTTGTTTTGTTGTGTCTAGCGGAGAATTAAACTCGTCATTTTCCTGCATTTTTTCGCGGTTTGCTACTCAAGACAGGGATACTAATTAAGGTATACTCAGAAGCCGCTTTAGTGGAAAAAGACGAGCTTTCAGGGATAAAATCTTGCTTCGAGGAACTTCATGTATTACGGTTCACCTGGTTTCAGCTTGTTTGTAAATTCTTACAGACTCTCCTCCATCAGTGTCTCCAGACTTGCTCCTTTTCAATTTCTCAACAAATAGCAACACGAGCGCGGTAACTCTTATCAGCTTTGTGACAGAACTAAAGTTTTCTGGCTTAATAATGTTCTCCAAATTCGCTTTTTCTTCTGTTTCTTCATCATTGGTGCACATGTTTACTAAGCTGGAAACAACTGGTTTTGCTGATTTCAGTTCACATAACTCTTTTCTGGCTTGTATCTTAGTTGGCTGAACTGGCCAGTGCTCGCTATATTTCGACAAGACCTCTGGTCCATGTAACCACAAGCTGCTTTCTTTGAGCTCAGTAGCTGTGATTCCTCGTGATGCTATATCAGCTGGGTTTTCCTTAGTGAGGCAGTACTTCCATTGCGCAGACGGTGCATTTCTTCTGATTTCACTCACGCGATTCTCAACAAATTGCTTGTACTCCTTATCAGTGTTTATGATCCACCACAAAGAAATCATGGAATCTGTCCAGTTGAGTTTGTCGTCAACTCTCACAACATCTTCTAAAGCTTGACTCACACTCTTCAGTAATCTGGACGCAATAAGGTTTGCCAACAACGCTAAACGAGGGATGCTTTGTTTGGCTAATAGAGCCACTCTGGTTTTTGAAGCTACCAACTGACACTACCTTTGACTCATACTCTACCCTCATATAGACAGCAGATCCATATGCTTTCTCCGACGCGTCTGCAAAACAATGTAATTGGACAGATTTGACTTCACTTCCATTCAATCCTTTAGCATAAAATCCGTTGAAGCTCACTCTCCCAGCCTGTCTTAGATCCGACAAAGATGACAACCATTGTTGGTTGAGTTCAGTATCAACCAATTCGTCCCAGTCTCTCTCTGCCTTACACAACTTCTGAAACATGATCTTGAATGGCAGAATGACAGGAGATATTAATCCCCAGGGGTCAAAGAATCTTGAAGCAGTATTGAGGATCAGTCGTTTTGTTGCTGGCTGAGCATCTACATCCCCCAAGGTCTTAATCAGATCATAAATCAGTTTATCTTGGGTGTGGTTCCAAAGCATTCCCAAAACTTTCTGCTCATTCTCAGTGCTCTGCTTGAAAACCGATTTTGAGAAGCTCTCATCTTCCTCTTCAACAACTTCCACACTATTCTTAGTAAAGTCTCCACTGAAGGCTGAATCTTGTTCCAATGATTTCAGGAGACTGTCTGAATTGCTATTCCACTTCCTCATATTGAAACCTCCTGACTTGAGACAAAGTTTGTTTTCCTTAGACAAAGTAACTGCACCGTTCACATCACTGGCTCCAGATAAATAGTCATCAACATACAATGACTTCAATAAATTCCTTGCAAATGTGCTGTCATCTGACATGCAGGTATTGATGTGATGCCTGATTGTCGCGTTTAGAATGAAAGGACTAGAATTCACACCAAATACCACACGTGCAAAACGAAGTAACTTAACTTCAGGGTTTACCTTGTTGACATCGTCTACCCAAAGAAATCTTAAAAAGTCTATGTGTTCAGAATTAATCTCAATGTTCAGGAATGCTTTCTCAATGTCTGCAGTTACAGCAACTTCATGCACTCTAAATCTCAGCAGAATGTCCAGTAACAGAGGTTCAGTGATGGTCCAATATGCAGACAGTCATTCCGACTTGGCCCAAATACTTTGGATGAGGCATCATACACAACTCTTATCTTTGTTGTATCTCTGTCAAGTCTCACAACTTCTCTGTGCGGCAGATAGTGGACATTTCCAGGTTCTGGGATCTGTTTTTGTGTTACTGATTCAACTACACCACTTTCTAATTGCTCCTTAATCACACGATCATACTGTTCAAGTATTTCCGGTTGGTTTCTAAGCTTCTTGATTACATTTGTCAGCCTACGTGATGCAGCAGTGTAATTATCTGGTAACATGGAATGGTTATATTTGAAGGGTAGCTTGACCTGGTATCTCTCTCCCGTAAATATTATGTCATTTGAAAACTTGTCATAAACCGAAGCTTCATTTTCCTTTATGCCTGGGGTTTCCAAGTCCCAGAATTTCTGCAGATCATTCCTCATATCACTGACGACTCTATCTTCAAAACATGTGTAGAACTCAAATTTACAGTGCATGACTCAACTGGGGCTGGACATGCAGCTAGTCCAGACAGTACCCAACCTAACTTGGTTTCAAGAGCAACTGGCCCGGAAGGGTCTCCTTTGATTATTCTTCCTGTAAAGAAGGACCAGTAATGATCTGCTCCAATGAGCACATCGACACTAACCGTGTTACTGTGTGTGTCTCGAGTTGTAACCCATGTAAGTATGGGTAATGTTCTACTGTTCCTTGTATTTCTTGTTTTGATACTGAGCTGCATATTACTGGCACGACGTAAGCGGTGACATATATACTCATTCCATCTATTGTTCTAACACACAATTGTACAACATCGCATTCCTTGACTGATGCTGAGTTGTCTCCAAAGGTCTTGATCAGAAGGGTTTCTTTGCCAGTGGTTGGCAAGTTCAACTGCTCACGTGTCTTGCTGGTTATATAAGATCTCTGGCTGCAAGAGTCAAATATAACATGCGTGTTCAATCCAAACTTCTGGTCATCTGGTCTACAAACAAAGGCTTGAGCTGTTTGCAACAATACAGAGTTGCTGTTACTACCAATGTGCATTGTCGATGTTCCTACATCTCTTTTCTTCTCTTGGGAAGACTCAGATCTACTGGGCGGTACTACTTCGGGTACTGAATTCTTCGATTGGGGAATATCTTGGGGATTTTCACAAATCGCTACATGATGTTTGCCCTCGCAGTTAAAGCATCTGGCGTTTGATTTACAATTCGCAACGATATGCCCAGCTTTCAAACACACAAAGCACCTTCCACTTCGTCTTAGTATAGCTCTTCTAGCGTGTGGTTCAGTAATGTTCATACAGTTAATGGACCTGTGGTCTTTCTTGCAAAAAATGCATCGTGGATTAAATTGTTCACTGCCTGTATAAAGCGCAGATGCAGAAAGTTTGCCTCTGCCTTTATACTGTTCAAACTTCGGGGCATTATTTGTTGGACCACTTGTTTTCATTGCATTGCATGTTTCTCTTGCTTACAACTCAGTTTTCAATGCATTCAACAGGGTATTAAGATTCCATGTCGCTTCACTGCCAAACTTGCGGCTTATGATTAGTCTTAACTCAGTGGGGATTTTTTCCATTATGATTGGAACCAATAAATTTCCAAAGGACTCTGATTCAATACCTAATGTATTCAAACTTCTAATGTTGATCTCAATCTTGTCATACAATTCACGGATTTTCTTTGTTTCATATACTACATAAACTGCTGGCAATTTCAATAAGGCATCCATATAGTTAGAAATCAACAACTGTGGGTTGCCAAATCTGTCCTTCAGAATGTTAATGGCTATCTCATAATTATCTGCAGTAAGGGGAAATCCAGCAATTGCAGATTCCGCTGAGCTTGTCACACAGCTCTTCAGATAGGTAAATTTCTCGATACGGGAAATGCCAGTATTTCTGTTAACAGCGGAAAATTTCTGTTAACAGCGGATAATTGCCTGAAAATGACTTGAGTTCGGGTTTCGGCAGCTTAACTTTCGCGCTTTCGGTATTTCCGGCGTTGTTGCTTTCTTGAATCCCTGGTGTCTGCACGTGTCTGCCATTTTTGGCGTCCTCCAAACTCAAGTCAATTTTGGCTAAAATACTGTAAACTCTCTCACAAAACTCACCAGAATCTTGTTTTTCCTTCTCGACGTCCCTTGCTTTAGTGCTTTCCAGTATCACATCGTCCAGCTTTCTTATGGTTTTAAGTTTTTCATTCAGCACAGACTTCGAACCCATAAGCTTTTCTCTCAACGGTGTCAAATTCCCTTCGTGTTCGGTCAAAATTGCTTCCACATTCTCTATCGTTTTTTCCACGAATGCCTTTTGCTCAGTTCGAAGTCTCTTCGCTTTATCAACGTTCATGATGATTCACAAACTCCTTTGGGTATAATCTCAACTTGTAATCCAGTTTTTTCGGCGATTTGTAGCCGTTTATGTTGTTTCCGTCGTACAATGTATCCGACTCTCGAAAGAACCATGTTGTTGTTTTATCGACGGTTTATTCTTGAAACTGTATTCTGTAACTTATTTCTACACTTGTTCGCTAGATTAAATGTCAATACTCGTTCTACACTCGATGTTCTTCAACTATTTTACCGAACGTTTCGATAATCCGTACTCTAAACAGTGTCCATGTTCCAAACTCCTTCCATACGTGATAAGTAAAAACATCACCTTTCGGTTCTCAATAATTCTTCACTCTCTTCGGTCACGTGAGGTGATTTTTCCCGCCACGTGTAATTATGACATAATTAATTTCTTACAATGCCTATCTCGGCGCGCATGAAAACCACGGAAACACAAAAACCAGAGGAAATGACTGAACAACAAAAATCACGAAAACAGGACAAAATACTCCGGTGGTGTTTACCACGAGCGGTGGAGCAACATGTACATGCGCCAGGATTCTCCACGGGGAGGAGCATTATTCGCGGCTGGGTCTTCAACAGGATGAGCATTTTGAACTGGAACTGCGGCGGGGCGTTTTGCACAGGCACATCTCTTCTAACTTCGTTCTGAATGTCTTAGGCACGTACTTTAATGGGGTGCTGGACGGGCGGCGGTGGTTCAGCCATGACACGTACACAACGGAGAGGCGTAAAATTTAGACAAAAGCGCAGAATACTAAGAATGGTGGTAATATAAACAACGCTACGAATTGTGGGATATCTATTGTTATGGAAATATTGTTGTTTTATTGTCGGTACTGAGAATAAAAGAAGAAATTTGTTTGGAAGAAACAACTATTGAAATGTCAAGTACAGTTGAACCTCCCCGTAAGCGACTACCCAAAATGCAAAGGCAAGATGGTTGCTTGCGTGGGGTGGTCGCTTAGGAGAGATCAGACCAGGGGGTTCTTAACTTAGAATCATATAAACCTGTCTCTGCATCATATTAACCCATGATAGCAATTTGAACGTACAAAGTACCCATCAGCGCTATCATTTATATTGAAGTTTTGATGTAAAGGACAAAATTTTCGGTTTTTTTTAGACTTGTACTGTAACACATGATTCAATTTGCGTCTGCAGACCAGAGGTCAAAACAATCTGAGAAAAATTCAAATAAACAGCGGTGAAAGTGGTCGTGTTCGTTTACGAGAGGTTTCGGATATAGTGATTTGACTGAAAAAAAGTTTGGTATTTTGGAAAAATGTTCGCTCAGGAGGTCGCTTACGGGAGGTGTTCTCTTAGGAGAGGTGGTCGCTTGCGGGAGGTGGTCGCTTGGGAGAGGAGGTCGCTTACGGTAGGTGGTCGTATAGGAGAGGTGATCGCTTAGGAGAGGTGGTCGCATAGGAGAGGAGGTCGCTTACGGGAGGTGGTCGCTTAGATGAGGTGGTCGCTTAGGAGAGTTGGTCGCTTAGAAGAGGTAATCGCTTAGGAGAGGTGATCGCTTAGGAGAGAGGTGGTCACTTAGGAAAGGTGGTCGCTTAGGAGAGATGATTGCTTAGGAGAGGTGGTCGTATTTGGAGGTTCAACTGTATGTGAAAGATTCTTTATCGTGCTACCCACAAAGCCGTCTTATGGCTTTTTCCATAACAATAACTGGTGTACGTATTTTTCGCAATTCAACCCGCAAAGAAAGTCATAACAAATACTGAATAAGTAATTACTATATGTAGTCATATCTATTTGCATCAGTCATTATAATCTGTAATTTTATTTAACTTTGTCTTTGTACTTTGTAATACGTTTTTGTTAAGCAGGCCTCCACTTAAACCAGCTCCAGCTGAATGGACAACCCTGTCTAATTATTGATCATAGATAAATAAATAAATAAATAAATATGTGATTCATGTGATGGTGCAATAGTAGAGTCATAGTACTCTTCGATTCATAATGAATCATAATTCATGGTGCAATTTGTACTGACACATGTAATCGTCTATAAAACACTCAGGTCATGTGTGTATATGACATAATTTCTAGAATTGTAACCATAATGTAATGTATGGAATACAAATCAAGTTAAATCGTAATCTTGGTATGATGTGTGCACTGCACATGCCACCATCTTTGGAATCATAACTGCTTCTGGTTGTGAATACATAATGTTTCTGGAATCATAAGCTGATGTAATGTGTACACAAAACATCATTTTTGGAATAAAAGCTGATGTAATGTGACACAAAACATCATCTTTGGAATCATAAGCTGATGTAATGTGACACAAAGCATCATCTTTGGAATCATAAGCTGATATGATGTGACACAAAACATCATCTTTGGAATCATAAGTCGATGTGTGATGTGTGCGCAAAACATCATCTTTCATAATGTGACACAAAACAACATCTTAGGAATAAAAGCTGATGTGATGTGTTGGAACTATTACGTCTTCGAAGGCGTTAATGGTTCCTCCATTTCGACATAGACATGCGTCAATGGCAGTGAATTCTACACGGCTTCAACTTCTACAGCAATAACGAGTTCCTCATAGTTCAAGCAGGCATTCCGTTGAAGCTTCTTCAAATGTTACCGACCGTTGACTAACATAACAGCCCGCTCAAAAAAATAACCCCACCATGGGTTATTCACTTATGCAAATTTTGAAAAAAGTAAAATGAAATCGAACCTTTTAAACCCATTTTCGAAAATAGGTCACTAAATAGGTTCTTTTGGTAAAATAAAAAGAAATTCGAAATTTTGCCTCCGTCGTCGGATTCTCGATATTTACAGACATCCGCTCTTAAGCTATTTGCAAGATAAAAGTAAAAAAGCTAAAAATACAAGGTAATAGTGAAGCTACGCTGATGAAGGGCCTTTTTAAAAGTAATGTTTTTAAGTTTTCTTTTTTTAATCGTATTGTAGACCTGTGGAATTGCCTACCACTAGGCATCAGAACAATTCAACATCTATCATCATTTAAGAACAATTTTTAATAATTTTTATCTCAATAAATTTAAAGTAAGTAAGGATAGATTTTTATAATTAATTAATAATATATTATGATATTTTACTATTTGAGCTACATTATGGCAGTTTATTTTTATAAGGAATCTGTATTCTGTATAAACTGACCTAATTATTCAGATTTTGTTTTTTTACATTTATTTTAATTGTTAATTTATCTTAAATTTGTATAGTATGTTAAGATCTGTATAATTAAAGTTGAGTAAATAAATAAATAAATAAAAAGATCTATAACAATGAATTAACTAAATTATAAAATGATGATACATAAGTTTCTGTTTGCTAAAATAATCTTTCACTCGCCCTTTTTTAAAAGATGTCAATGAATTTGCTTTTCTTAATGACACTGGCAGTAAGTTCCAGAGATGGCAGCACTTAGTTGTAAATGTCCTGCCCAACCCGTAACTCTGTTAAACGAATGGGCAATTAAGTTGAAAGTAGAATATCTGGTGCGGCGCAAATGAATTACACTATTTAACTTCGGCAGGGCGTTGAGGTAAGTTGGCATGTTCCCATTTAAATGTTTGTAAACAATGCAACACCTGGCGATATCGGCATTGACATAAAAAGGGAGCCATTTTCAACCTGTTAAAGAGCTGAACAGATGGCGAATGGCGATCCGAAAACAGTATGACTCTTGCCGCTCTTTTTTTGAAGTTAAGAACTCGATCTAATTTATCCTTAGGATTAGGAGGGGGTGTTTGTATTACGTCTTTTATATACAGAGTATATACGGACGGGCTATATAATATATACCTTTTTATCATAACTGTAAAAGTTCTCTCGCACTCATTGGCCGAGGGCTATTGTTTATAAAAGTACAAAAGAAAGGTAAATAAACGAACGACTTTGTGGCCGCGCCTTAAGGTAGCCGCGGTTTATTCAAGCCACGACTTTGGGTCTCGTCTTATTTAAGCTGTGGTTTATGTTAGACGGGAACTTGCTGGTATAGATTAGTTCACGGCTTATCCAACCTGGAAACATCAACTGCGCAAACGTAAGTTTTGTTTTTTAGCTTGCGTGAGGAAGCGAGTCGTAATCCAGTGGTCCTGAGAGCTGCGAGAAATAACTCTTCAAGTACCTCAAGCACTCCAAAAGCCTAAATGATCAGAAAAAACTTTGAGCTACGAAAAATGAAAATTCCTTCAAATATGCAAAGTGAGGAAAATCCCATAATTTATCGAAAGCGCCTCCGAAAAAGGCGGAAGTTTGCCACAAACTCAGCATCATCCATTTTCACCACTTCAGTTTGTCCATCGCTTTCGACCAGCATGCTGCCTCAGTTTCGTTTTTAGTTCTTCTTTCAAGACGTCAAGCTGTTTTAACAAAAATTCATCTTTGGGAAATGCTCTCAAACATCTCCCAAGGTTTTTTATACGGGCAGTAACAGCCCTACGCTTTCTTACTTTACTTACCACCGCCATCCGGCCGCTTTCGCCGAAGACAGCGCAATAACCTAAGACACGAATCATTATTATGTGCGAGATTTGGCGATAGAAATGAGTTAAGTTTCAAGGTAATTAAATTTAAGTGTTAAATTTCCTTCTAAAGAAGCTAACCTGTCTTGTGCAAAATACGAATGTCCCAAATTAATAACAAACTCTAATAAATAACACGCAAAGCATTTATACCAGCACTTCACGTTTCGCGTAAGCCTCGCTCGTATAAATGGTTCAGTTCGCGGATTGCGTAAGTTGCGGCTAAGATCAATCGCGGCTTATTTGACAGGGATATGGAGTCACCACTCTTTCTTATGAAAAAAGTGCAAGTGGTAGATTTAGTTTCATATTGTCACATTAACGTTTGACTTGAGAGATAACAAAGAAATTGAACTATCATTCGGAACCTTAGCTTTTGAATTCTCCGCGGACTGATGAACTCAGTCGAAACTCAGTGTAAGAAGAAAAACACACCGAATGATCATACACTAGAAGCTGCCGCAATATAACACGGCAAAGACCGGCTGAAATGAAGCAGCCGCTATTAGCTATTAGTAATTATAGTAATTAGTAATTTGTCGACTATTTTACCTAACAAAAAGTAACATTCTAGAGAACTTCAATAACTGACTTGCCATTCATTAGCCAAGACGCCGGACGCCAATATCATCCGAGCTAGCCTTCTGGGGAAAAAAAAATCCATTTCCTTCCGGACATCTAGCAAATTAAAGTAGCATTATTGTTTAGCGGATTACTGATTACTGATCTGATTTGCACGCTGTTTTGTAATAAATTAAGACGAGTAAACATGCCGTTTTTTTTAAGATACATCCCTTTTAATCCATTTATTCATCCCTGCTGGAGATCCAGCTGCTGGCGAGAGCCCGCTATTCTACAGATTTCTGTCTCGCTTGGAGGCCAGGTCAGTTACCATCAGATATGAGAGCGATTTTTGTGTTTATTCGATTGTCTGCAATCTAAAGATGAAATAAAATTTACAAAAAAGTTCCTTTCACGAGCTAATAAGCTGAATATGATGAAAAAATGGTATGTTTATTTAAATTTATTAAAACGGAAAAGTGATAACTGACGACAATTGCAATTTGCCCTCTGGTATAAGGTATCGCTTTTATCGCACACAAAAAAAAACTTTGTGTGAACGGAAGAAGCAGCTCTGATGATGGCAATTTGTCAGGTACGACCGAGAATGCGTTTCAGCGTTGATTCACAACTCATATCATGAACGTTGATTCGATCGAGCAACGCAGTTTAGAAGATGAAAAAAGAAAAATCATCTGTTAATTTTGTTCAGTTAGCGTTTTCGCGATACTGGAGGCTACAAGGTGCTCGGACATTATCACTAGTTTTTTTTGTTTAGCTTTTGTTTCAGGGATGGAAAAAAAATTAAGGTAAACAGCTAATTAGATACAAAACGTAACTTCCCAACATCCAGTTTATGTCTCTTTGTGGCATCTACAAATGTATATAGTTAAGAATAACTCGGGATATTTGTATTTCATACTCCAAATGTTTTAATAATCGTTCTGTTCTGGTACATCAGTTAGCATGCATCAGTTAGACACATGGTGTAGTGTGAAATGGGATGAGAGGAACTTTGAGAACATCTAAGTAACCGTTGATACAACGAAGTAGAGTAGAATAACATAATCGTAATGCATCCATTTTTATACGTATTAGTGTAACACAGTATATCAAGTTGAAGATTTGTTATACGCGGAATTCGGTCCAATTTGAGAAATCATGAAATAATGGTGGAATGACTGACTGTGATTGTTCTCACTGATGAGTAAGTTAAATACAAAAGGAGCATGTTGTTGCCCAGAGATGATAAGGACATACAATGAATCTTTTCAATGACATATTTGTTCGGTGGGCCCAAGTCGCCTCACATATTCAGACTTCAATTAGTGTTTTCTACATCGAAAACGGTTACCTCAATTTTTCGCAACATGGAAAAAAATAACGGCTCTTCAGCTTTTCGAAAGGATAGTAATGTCATTTTGGTTGGTTTTGGGTAGCAGGGAAAAAAAGGCAAGCTACGGTTTTCTGAAAGGCAATTTCAGCTATTTAAAGAATCCAGAGAGAAAAACGAACTTTTGAGAGATTTGCTTAGATTGTTGTTTGTGAGGCAAGCCAATCCGGCCATTATTTTTCTATAAAACCTTTAAATTTCCCGTTTTAATGAAGCTTATAAGTTTACAGTTTACTTATTTTTTATTAGTGAAGTTACGAATAAAAAGTAAATCCGCTTGGCTCGCTGCGGTTTAATCGCACTGTTTCTTCGTGAATCAGGATCACTGTTTCACTTGAGGAACTGTTCACTTGAGGAACTGTTCACTTGAGGAACTGTTTCACTGTTTCACTTGAGGAACATATTGTCAAAACATATGACTTAAATTTGTTTAGTGGAATCGTGATTCTGCTTCACTAAAACGGTGAAACAGTTCTGGAGGTCAGAGAGACAAGAGAAACGTTTCTTTTACCCTGCGGTAAAGTACTGATTGACGATTACAGTAGAAAATTAAATTTAGCATATATATATATATATGCGGTGTGGATGAAAGCATCCGATAATAAGCTACCCTTCGTCGGTATGGAAGTACTTAACCGGAAGCCAACAAATACTGGCCTACTGCTCCATCGAGATCACCAAAGCCATGTTGATAAGATATCGCTTATCCAGACCATGGTGAACCGCGCTTTCCGCCTTTCATCCACACGGTAGTCTTTCACAACTGAATATGATCACCTTAAGTTGATATTTACGAACCTCAAGTACCCTGACAGCCTCATCAACTCCACCATCTCCCACTTTGTCACCTCAGTGATGTCTGGAGATCCCGATGTACCAGCTCAACCACTCGCCAACGAAATACTGTTCACCGAGTGGCATTGCGATTTAAAGATCAAAAGTCGACCGATGCCAGCAGTACGCAGCTCTTACAAGGTCTTCTCTGATTTGCTGAGAAAACAATAAAACAAACAACACAACAATGGACTCTAGCCCTGAAAACAATAGAGCTGCGTGATACCCAGGTCCAACGAAATTAGAGGTTGTTAAGAGCTGCGTGGTATCCACCGATGCACTGAAGAAACAACTATCCGACCTGAGCAAGAAAATCGATCACACTCTTCAACCAGTGTTTACGACCCGCAAAATTGGTGAAGAACTTAAGATGCGTGAACCGAAACCATCTTTAATTAACCAAAAATGCGTGGTGTACAATTATCAATGTGATCTGTGCGATGCAGAGTATGTCGGCTACACTAGCCGGCATTTAAGCCAACGTATTGACGAACACCGTTTTTCAGCAATTGGAAAACATATCAAGAACGACCACAGCATTATAACCATCGGAAACCTTACCAGTAACTTTTCCGTCCTCAAGAAATGCAACGGAAAATTAGACCGCTTAATTTATGAGATGCTATTCATTATGAAGAAGAAGCCTAGTCTGAAAACGCAATCTGACTCCATCCGCGCAAAACTATTTGTTTAGACCAGGGCGCCGTAAAGATGCACACACACTTACAATGCCAAGTATGTTACTTATTCTTGGTTTTCAATCATTCCCTGAGGATTTAAGGTGGCTCGATATTGTTCAGCCCTCTCGTCTTTTGCATTCCTTTACAGCTGGCCCGATGATGTAGCTAAAAATCTTTTAGTTGGAACCAGTAAATATTTTATCAGTCAACGACGTAGTATTCAAATGACGTCATCATTCGTTGCCATGGCAACGCGAAAAGAGGTAAAAAATACGCTATTTTGGACCATTTGAGGCTAATAAACTACATGGTGAAAGTGTTCGTTTTCGATATATTTTTGTTTAATTGGGAAGAGAAACATTTAAACAATTTTTAAAAAAATTCTGTACATAGAGCTCAGAGCGACCTTAAATTTATGTAAAAATGACATATCTCTTAATCCTATTTACAGATTTTTTCAAAATTGGCGCATATGTTTGTTATGTTTATAAGACGAAAATGTGTAAAAATCAAAAAATTTCACCGAGCAGTTTTGAAGTAATTAGCCTCAAAAGGTTGAAAATGGGTTTTTTGACCTCTTTTGACGTTGCCATGGTAACAAATTTTGATGTCGTAGCCACCTAAATTTGTTCATTGGTTAAGCGTTTACAAACCTGTTCTAAACGTTTTATCTTAACTTTACTGGTGTAGCTGTGATTGAATATCATAGATGTATAATGATGGGAATGTTTAAAAGACAAAGGTGCAGCGGCCATGCTGGTGGACCGGAACAATAGAAAGTAAAAGTGTAAATGAGAAATCTTTTGTTATTGTCTACCAGCATGACGTCAGATGAAAACGAAGAATTGTTAAGTTTATCACCTTACACCGCATATATTAAGTCAGTTTGAATTTTTATTTTCTCACTTGAAAATGATGTCATGACATCGAAAAGTTGTGTCAAACTTTTTTCACTAATTAGCTGTTATTGTTTTATAAATGACAAGTTAGTTTAGCGACTTTGGCTTATCTGAATAATCATTTTGTTCACCGAAACACGAATATTTTATTGCGATGAGTGATATATACTGAAACCGTTAATCGTTAAGTCCGTTTTCATTGCCGCTAATAGGTTTGTATATCCTGCATTATTTTCCGTGCAATGAATAGTTTAAAATGAAATAGCGAAGAATTAAGACGAAGAATTAGAATCATCAAATATGATTTTATTTCTTTCAGATAATTATTGGAATGTTTTTGATATTTCACAACGCTGTGCGGATAAATAACGATTGGCAACAATTAATTCTTCTAAAATAGTATAACTATAGCTATAGTGAATGTAATTGATGTTTTGGGAGATTTCTGAATGTAATCATTACTCTGAATACGGACCTAATGGGCGATATACTTTTATCACATTTAAATAGCAAATAATTTTAAACCATATTTAATTCCATCCAGTGCTTTTAAATGATGTGTCAAGATTTCAAAAAGATACATTAACTTTTTTTACGATTTTCACTGTTTGCTTTTTTTTACTAAAAATATGTTTCTAATAATTTTAACGATGATGATTTTAAAATGCTATATATATTTGAGACTGATTTTAGAGCGTCTTAGACCTTTTCAGAACAGGGAATTATACAGTATTCAATTGTTAGTCATGCATTGCTGTTCCTTTACAGTTTAGTAATGAGTACAAATGTGGCCTTACACATTATGGAATTATCGTGCTGTTATCTGAAATAAGAAGGATTGTATCATATGCCGTTTGTAATGGATTTGTAATGAAACTCGCGACTAAAACTAATGTAAACAGGAACTATTTACTATCCTTTTCAAAATTTTCAATATCTATTGGTGATGTGAATTGATTATGTTCTATATTTAACTTTAAAACAATCATCAACCATCAACGCTAACGAAGTTAAAAATAATTGTTAATTCGACCAAGAAGAGATGTTTTCTATGTGTATCGACAATTTCGGTTGCCGGAAAACAAAAATTGGCCCTTACTGATTGAATATGATTTCCAACACAATAACTAACTATCCCTGAAGCTTTGAGAATTATTAGATGGCAGCTGCAGTTGTCCCCTAATAAGATGCCTTACTTGCCGCACACCGGCTCAAGCAACTCGGACAACCCTCTTTAAAGCTTTGATGCTCGGCGAAGCTGTTCCAATGTTTAAATATAAGGTAAATCGTTCACTTGTAGTTAGTCCTGTATCTCCTTAGCAGTAAGTACGATCGAAGTTTAATAAGTTTAATAAAGACCAAGAGGCAATGTTTCAGGTTTGGAACTTTAAAACGCTATTGATATGAATCTTTTTATCTAAATTCGTGATATCAGATACTTGATCATTAATTGGCATAGGGTAATTGAAAAAAAAAAAAGAATTAGTATTGTCAGGTTGGTTTTGCTAAAATTGGAACAGGATGTTTTCCGTTTATTCTCACCTTAACAAAGTGATGTGGATTTTCACACAAGCTGTGAAACAGGGCTATGTTTTCGCCATCCGCGACAAATCCTAAGTTTCCCGCAAATGAAATAGATTAATTGTTAAAAGTAAATTTACAAATTTAGATTTTCTTCCTTTAGCTCAGGTGCACAGAACATAAAGTGAGTCAACGAACCTATATTCAGCAAAAGAAAACGTGCAAACACGACTTTCAATGAAGAAGTGATCGCACCACCAATAGTAGTGTCTTAATTTGCTCAGGGATCATAGACTAGTGACCAAAACATGTAGTCAAGCGGATACTTATGTCGACCCATGGACATTTGTTCGCTTCAATTTCTTCATTGAAGCTTACAACTGTTTTGTTAAGTGTCTACTCTTACGCTAACTGTTTTTACGGCCGCAAAATTACCTCAGAGAGCTTTCATTAGTGAAAAATACGTACGTTACTTTGTTATCGCGCTTTTTAATAACAGTTATAAACCTACGTCGATAATGAGAACTGCAAACACATTTCCAAGTTTCGGTGTGCTCTGTCTGTCAAAACGTCATTATATAGAAAGGGTCAGTGAATAATGATAATGTCTGTTTGTTGGACATTCTGGATTATTGTATGTGAATTTCACTGGAAACATGACTGACATGACCTCCTTCGAGAATTTACTGTTGTCTCTATTGTACGTGTTATTGTCCTGTATTTTCTTTAAAATATGTTTACATCATACCGGCACAGTGTGAGTCCGAGTTGGTACAGTTTGGAAATGGCCCTTTTGCGGCATTGATTGACACGAAGCTGTTTTTGTCCGGCACTAATTGGGATTATTGGGAATAAAGTTTTCCCGTTTAAGAATACATAAGGTATCTCAATAAATTGTTGGAATTGTCTTGTTGTGACAGGGATAGATTTCTTGTAGCATGTTGTTGACACAAAGAGTTTGTCTTGTGATTGCATCTTTTTCAGGTTGGGCGCCATTAAGTGATTTTGCATGATATTCTTGACGGAATAGACAGATGGTGCATAGAATTTAATTTCTCTATTTACATTCGAGCATTGCGCGATTTTTTTAACACAGGCTGTGTTTATTCTCATGTTATAACAACCGCAATAATGATGCCTTGGTTTCTCATTGTTTCCTTCGCAATTTCTCAAAGGTACTCAATGCTTTTCACATTCATTTCCCCTCGTGCAAGTTTGTAAGTATATCTTGGTCTATTTCTGTATATGGGAAAGATATGCGTATTCGGTTTTCTTTTGTTATATTTTTATGTCTCGCTGACTTCTTTAATATTTCTAGATGGGTTTCTAGATTGAAGCTAGTACTGCCTCAATCGATAGATTAATTTTTCCGTAGTGGTTTAATCCTTCGGATTTTAGATTTTATTTTGAGGTAACATTGATTTAAATATTTTTGACGTGTGAATGTGTTAAAAACAACATGCGCGTCTAGTGTAAGCGGAAGAAAGCTGAAAAAAACAATTTTGTTCCACGTAAATGAGTGACACACTGGTAAAAAAAACTTTGATTGTTTCACTTTATCACTTGTCGATTCGATTTGAAAAAAAAAAGCTGAAAAGGTAAAATACCGCAGAAGCTCTAAATATTGAGTCTCTACTCTATTAATCCTCTCTATTCCAAATTTAGGAATTGAAATGCCAGGAGAACGCAAAAGCAATGAATATCAGCCCGGGGGAAATAGCAAAACCGCAAACGTTGATTTCTATTGGGCCAATGTAAATCAACTTTCAGTCAGTTTGTACGAAATCTTGTACTATTGTTCAGAAATACATTGAATTAACCTATGAATGCTATTTAAATCATAAAACAGTGATACACAAGCCCCGCATTTTTTTTTGTTGATTTTAGTTTGTGGGCTTGATTTAGCTTTAAAACAGAACTATCTACTAAAAATATAGCAGCAATACCATATTTAGCCGAATAATAATAATCAAGTAGATGATCTGACGAGAGTGCCCCTGTTACATGGAATTCCACTTTTATCATTGAATTTTTTCCTTAAGACTGAAGGAACATTGCAGCTTTTCCCGTTTCATCTATTGAGGTGAAAACGCCCATTGATAGTGTTCCATTAACAGTGGATATTCTGTATGTCGGATTAACTTTGCAGGAAGACCAATAAACGGAACTGGAGTACACTGCCACAAGAATTTTGAGATGACGTTCCTCGAACGTGTTGTACTAATAATCAGCTGGTGGCTGCAAATAACAGTGATGGCGGATGCGAGAAAAGGTAACCATGCAGTAATCTTGTTTGGACCGAGTAAGTGACAGGTTTGCTATAATCCGTAAACATTTTAAAAGAGATGGTTGCTTAAACTGCTGCTTCGTTAACAAAAACCTAAAGAATAAAGCAATTCTTGCGGCTAAACTTTGACAAAACGTTACATTTCTTAACAAATCTCCGTCGTTGTAAACAGTCCCCCATTGAATTAAGTTTATAGAAAAATATTTTCCGGTTTGCTACTATAAAATGATAGAGAGATGGATCAGATGTAAAATGATAAATTATGGCTGTTTAAGGCATCCATTGTGTGGAATATTTCTCACAATACATGTAGTAAGAGATAACGTTTGATAGTGTTGTTATTATCCACATTGTGCGTGATGTTGTGTTACTTCTATTTAGAAAACTGCACATTTGACATAGACTTGTGTGGATGGATAAACGAGACGCAAACGGACATGTTCGACTGGAGGCGAGCTAGGTCCACTTCCACCTTACTTACTGGCCCTTCACGAGATGTGTCAGGTAAAATCGTCATTTTCAGTGTGGTTTAACAATACGTTCGACCACTTACAACCACTATAATACATCCGCTTCATTCGCTGTAGTGATACCTCTTGTTATAAACCCACCAGTCCCATAACAGCCAGAGATAATCCCACGTGCACCTCCTTTACAGGATGTCATACTCGATAAAAACAAAGAGTAATGTTTTATTTTTGAAGGCTTGTAATGTTCAACAATAACGCATGTTATGTGAGGTGTGGAGCATTCCAAGCGAACATTCAGAGCATAAGTTAAATGACTTCCTTTCATCGTCAAAAGAATAGAAAATCATGACACAGTTACAGAGATATAAACAGAGATATATAGATATAAAAAGATATATATAGATATAAAGAGATACGATTTTATTATTTAATTTCTCTTCCTGGTGTAATAATATGTAACATAGGATATGTCAGTAGTTTTTATCTTATGAGAAATAGACATTTATTATTATTATTATCATTTTAGATGGAGGCTCCCCGTTGGCCAAGAAAATTGAATGATCTTATGCTGTGTTCACATCACCACTGAATCATGTTTAAAACAAACGCCGGTTTAAACGAAACACGTTTTCCGTAAACATGTTCGTGATTTCACTGTTAATATTAGTTTTTAATTTTGAAACACCGTTCAAACGTGCTTCTATACCGCCATAAGGGAATAATATATTTTATGATTACACATGAACCACAGGAAGCCCAAGCTCAGTATGTGACGGTTCTTTGATATTACGTAACGAACGATTTATAGACTTCGTATGGGAAATTCACTTTAGTGTAATGCATGCTAAAATGGACGACAACCCGTAAGCCACAAAACCGTCTAAAATGGACATCATTTGCGCCCAAATTGCATAAAAGACACAACGAACACCCAGACAGTGAGTGTTGAGGTAAGTAAAGTTTATTTCTACATTACAGCGGTTACCAATAACACGCGACCCACCACCTTCAAAACAGTCGGGTAAAGTTGAGTTTTAGACTTTTAGTGGACGTCAATCAAAAGAAAAGCCGTTAAAACTATTTTAGACTCCCACAAGTTTTCAAGCAAACAGAGCTAAAAATATCGACAATTTTACCCGTTGATAGAAGGTAAAACTTAATCAAACTCGATTTCCAAGCCAGTTTAAACAAAAAGAAAAGTTGCTGTTTGTAGCAACCGTATTTTTAAAATAAAACTTTAAATTTCACTGCACGTAATAATTTACAACTCAGTGATGCATGATGAATAGCTTTATTTTAGCATATACACCAAATTGAAGAAACGTTGTCGGGTGAAAAGCATAAACCATGAACGATGCGACCCAAAGGTTTACTGGGAAGTTGGGTAAATTAATCTTCGATTGTGACAGAATACACATTATATTACCACACGATGCAGAAATCATGCTCTAAAATGCCTCAAACAAGACATCAAACAAGAAATGGAATATTACTATGCTTACCAATGCTTCCTACTCAGAATCCCATTCGGTCTCATCGTTCATGGTTTATGCTTTTCACGCGTCAACGTTTCTTCAATTAGGTGTATAAGAAAAGTGAATGTCCCGTACAAAGTCTATAAATCGTTCGTTGCGTAATATCAAAGAACCATCACATACTAAGCTTGGGCTGCCTGTGCATGAATCGAAAAAAACTAGAGCTCGATGACTCTATGCTTTAATGTCATTTGTCAAGCCCTTCAAGAACGAAGAGAAATACAGTATTTAGTATGGAGACGACATTTTCGCTAACATGTTCCGTCTAGTGTTTAGTTTGAAAGTACCTCGTGAGGTAGTTTCAATCATGCATGCTCGGAATAAAAATGTTTCGATAATGATTCGCGCAACGTACCACCTGATGCAAACACTTTCCACGGTGAAACATGTTTCATTCGTGATCAGACTAAACATGTTTCGCCCTAGTGTGAACACAGCATAAGTCACACTAAACATGTTTCGCCCTAGTGTGAACACAGCATGAGTCAGACTAAACATGTTTCGCCCTAGTGTGAACACAGTATAAGTCAGACTAAACATGTTTCGCCCTAGTGTGAACGTAGCAGCAGTCATCAAACACGTGTCTTTTAAATATTGAAAGAGTCAAAAGTTGTACACTGGCTGTAGTTTTAAGGTGATGGATGAAGTAAGCAATAGAAATTCTAATGAGAAGCGTTTTGAAAAACAAAGACAAACAGTGAAAAATAATAATGTAGAAAAAATAAATTCAATGTTCTAAAAATTTGAGGTTTTTATAGATGTTAGGAAAAGAAATGAACGGAATATCAAACCTCTAAAAAACGTGGATGTCGCAGCCCATCGAGGATTTGTTGTCCTACCTACTACGCCAAAGGTTTCTCGAAACATCAAAGTCGCACAAAAAACCCATTCATACCATAGCTAACATTATAAAGAAACCTAAGGATAGAACAAACGAACAGCTTGCTTCAGCGCATATATATTGGACAGAATTTACGCGCACTCGATACGAGTGTTCAGCAATGCTCCACATAAGAACGATAGCAAACTTCAGTGTTCTGCGGCATTGGCTCTGTCCCACATAGAATATCTTTGATTTCAAGAATAGAGGAGGAGCTGATGGTTAATAATTATATTTCATTATAAAAATAAAGAAAATCGATTTGCGTCAAATAAATTTTAGGAAATGTTCGTGCTTAACCAATCAGAATAGCAGAAGACAATAGCTAATAATTTTGCTTCTTTGATGAAGTTCCCCAAATACAATATCTTTTAAAACTTGCATGTTGTGCGATTGGGTCTCAAATTACTTGAAACCTTAAAACAACTAGACAAAATGCACCTTGAACCTTAACGTTTTAGTGGTTTTTGAGTCTAGGCCAATGAGATTGCTAGTTGTAACAATGAAAAAAGTTGACATTCCATCGTGCATTGCCGTTCAGCGCTATCCTTCTTATGCGGTTCATTACTTAAAGAACATGCTAAAGCCATTGTAACGCTTGATAAAAATTCTCTTCTTGTGCAACATCACATGCTACATCAGCACGAAAGTGACCTCGAAAATGCTGAAATCCTCGACCGTGCTCAACCGTATGGAAGCAAATACTTTTTCTACAGGCTTGCATGGCATTCCGTTCCCGTGCCTGACTACCACATTTTTTACGTGTCTTTTATTTGCCACAGGTAATGGATACTTCATTTATATAGAATCGTCTGATAGGAATGGTCGCCCAGGAGATAAAGCAAGACTAAGAAGCCCTCCTTTGAATGGAACCCAATGCATGACATTCTACTACAACTTCAATGGCAAAACCATGAGTTGCGTTGTTATCTACATTCAAACCGCTGATGGCTCAGAAAAGATCGTATGGATCAAGTCTGGCCATTGGGGAGACCGCTGGATTAAAACACAGATTGAGATGAGTGAAGAGAAAGCGAACTATTCGGTTGGTTTTTTATTCCGATTCTCTTATTTTAAGACAAAGTACCAACATTTAGATGGATTATTTAAAAAATAAAGCAAACCAAACCATGTATTATATTGAAAAACCACAACGGACGTTAAAGAACACGACAAAACAGCACATGGTTGGTCTTATTTGTATGCTTTATGATACAGATTTAG